>JAQFJA010000004.1:18659304-18669754 GCA_029874485.1 Naso brachycentron
CTATAAACAACAGAGGCAGGTACTAAGTGTTCTGTCTGATCCCCGGCAGCCCTTTCACACGACACCTTATCTCAGACCAGACAAGGACAGAAGACAATAACAGTTTATCTTACACTCTGAGAGGAGAGAGTTCATGTCATCCGTTGAGCGGGGTCTCCGATGAAGACCACCCATCGGCCGGGACAACACTGACGATTCTGCTTCTGCTGCTGCTGCTGTTGATGATGATGATGAGGTTGGAGGCGGTGAGGCCTTGGTTGTGGATTCTGATGATGATGACTGTCTCAATGAGGATGAAGATATGTATGGATGTTTTGTCTTGTGTTTGAACTGTCCAACAGAGGTCATGTTTCTAATGAGGAGGATGGACAGGGCTGCACCACAGAGCATGAAGGCAAAAGTAGCACCTTTCCATAACTTCATCTTAGAACGTGGAGGAGCATTGAAACTCTGTTGAAGAGGGGAAATTGACAAACATCAGACATGCTCAAACACTCCAGAACCTTTAAACATGTTAAATACCTTCCCATCTTGCCACATTAAAGCATGGAGAACAATGCAAATGTTGTCATCATCTGTGCATCGCATTTCTTTGACCCTCCCATGAATCCACTTCTGTCAACAGGGCTTTTTCTTTTTTACCGTCAGTTTACTTTTTCTGATTCTGCTGTCAGCTCATTTTCACTTTAAGTGGGTTCATGATCCGCGAGCTTGACATCACTTGCCGACACCTGAGAATGCAGTGTGTGTTTAATCGCTGCTGGCTGAAGGGGAAAAAAACATAACTGCAATTTTTTGTTCAAGCTGAAGGAAGTTTGAATGGGTTCTGCCCCTTGAAACCTCTTAAGAGCTTTTGTATCTTGTCAAAAACACCTGACGTGGATGAGAATCTAAGCTTCTTCTTTTGGTTTCTGAAGAAAAATTGTTTTCCCTGAAACATCCTTTTTTTTTTCAAAGGGTGGAAACCATTTCTTTCTATACAGGAATCTCTGAGCCCCACCTATTTGCAATGCTATGCATCATTAGGTCTTAGTGAACATGAGTGTTTGTATGTCCCTTTATCTTATACCGCCCCTCCCTTTCAATAGCCACTTCACCACTGCAGCAACATAACTCAACTTGCAGTAATTGTACCTTATGTTGTCTCTGTCCTTATTATCATGCAGCAGGTATTTGAGAGGTTTTACAAGCTCACTTCTTTGTATTTTTCATATCATGTCACAAGTGAGCAAAACACTTCCCCAGAGCCGGAAATGGTAAACTGGCAGAGACTAACAGCAAATCCAGACCAGCCTTACAAAGTGTTTTGCCAGACTGGATTCTGTAGTGTACATAGGCTGCAGCAGTGTTTACAATGGGAAAAAATGTCACATATTTTTGTCTGGTTTAGCAGAGAAACAAAAATGCTAAATAAACGACTTCTTGAGATGGTACTTTCAGCATGTGGATCACTCCTGCAGATCACATTAAACACAAACGGAATAAAAAAGTGGATAAAAAAACGGTTAAAAATCGACAGATTTTGACTTTCTGGTGGAATTTTACTTTTTCCAATGAAGAAAGTAAAACAGAAAGAAGAACTATAGGCAAATTCAGACAGGACTCCACTGCGTCTGAGAGTTTTGCACACCGCAGAGAGAAAATACAAAGCTGCTGCATGCATGAGCTGCAGTGAAGTAAACAGAGTATAAACAGGTAAAACCAGTCCTATCAGTCACTGCTTGACTCATCACTCACAATTCCATATGGGTTTGACGTGGTGAGCAGCCTCCGCACAATAGAGGGGCAAAATGGTATTTATTTGAAAGTCAAACATTTCAGCTAGCAACCTCATTTGACGCAGTTGATGCAAATTAAAAGTGAAACTGCAGCTGCTGCAGAATGTTAAGCGGTCGCCTGCTATACGTCTGACTCCCACCGAGTTTCCCCGTTATGTTTAATCATGATAGATAGAAGCCTCAATGGAAAGTTTCATTTTGTTTCTGTTGGTTCCACACCAACTCCTAACACCAGAAATCTTCTGAAATCTCCTGCTCTAAAAATGATACATCTGCAAATTAAAATGAGCCACTTTGTTATGATGTATGGCAAACCATGAGGTCATTGTTTTCTCATGCAATTAAAAGGTCAGATTGGGAAAATTATTCAGCCTGAGAGTTCGCTGCTTCACACGTCCGTGATTCATCAGTGTCCGCGGCCTGTTCGCTCTGTGACTCCTCAAAAAACAATTAGATTGTAAAGAAACAGATGAATCCTCGGATGTCTCCTGTGGCTGACACTGGACAAAGACTGGTCGTAAACACTGATCTCACATCCCTGAAGACACTGATTGTCATAATTGCTGCACTCAGAAACACATTAGTCCCACCTGCAGCCTATTGGCGCCAATAAAAGTGCCAAGGAGCATTCTGCAGCTTGTTCAGATGGGCATGGATGATTAATCAGAGTAGACATTTAATATCTACCACTGGCCCCCGCTGTCACAGACATAAATATACAGATATTGATAGGGAGAAGAGGCGCCAGTGTTTTTTCAGGAGAGCAACGGAAAGACATGAATGAGCTGTGCATGTCCTGAAAAGACAAAACGCTGCTGTTTTCCAGCAAACAACACAGAGGATATAGTGGAACCCCGGAGGACGCTGCAGCAGAAGGAAAAGCCATCTTCAAACTGAGACATAAAAGTGCAGATGAGTCGCAAAGACAACTAAAGCAGCTCCCACACAGTCCCTCACAGCGCCGATGTGCCCATGCATGCTCTGAGATAAGGCCGGTCGAACGCATGAAGCCCAAAACAAACGCAGAAAATCATCCATTCACAAGGATTAAAGACAAAGTTTGTATACATCAAAGATCTCATTAGGGTTTCATGTTTTTAGTGAGAGTGGGAGTGAATATGAGGTATGCACAGAAATAGCTCACCTGATGTTTGCTGTCAGCTATATATCACCTGAGTAGCTACCAACAAAGTGAAAACACTTCCAGAGGATCATTAACATGCTTGAGTCAAACCACGAAAGCAACTGCATAGCTGAGCATTCCTCCGTCTGTCAAAGCCATTCCTAAGACATTATGTATTCTCCAACGTATGCATCTTCCTCTGCCCTCAGCCGAGCTCTCAAAGATCGCATTATTTCAGAAAGACACAATAAAATTGATGTTTTCAAGAAATAATTGGGTCAGTGGCCATGGCGCTGTTAAGCTGGCTCTAAAGCAATTACAGCAGCATGGCACTCGTGGCCTCCCCTCCCTCCCCGCGCCAGAAGGAGACACTCAACAGAATGCTGTCAAAATGGGGGATAAGGGGCGTCTGTGGTTAACACTTTTGAATGAAGCCGGCAGACAGGGGATGCCTTCTTCGTCAGCTTGCTTGGATCTTGACCAGTGTGACATGATCACAGCGAGAGAAGATCACAGAAAAGAATGAATGAAGAGCGTCTTTGTGCTGGGAAAAAAAGGCAGATGCTGACTTTTATGTCGCAGAAATTGTCCCTATACTGTACATTCCCCAAATACAGCCTGCTCTGTCTCCCTCTCACTCTTCCACCCTGTGACTCACACACCATAAACACACACATACGCAGCAATTGCGTGGTTTCACTTTTCCCAAATCAAATGACAGGGGCTTGTGTAGAAAACGAGACAAAATCTAACCTTCCATTGCTGTCCGGACGCCTACGTCACTTCCAGGGCGCACACTCACTCCCAGCAGCACCATCACATAACACTAGATAATCCAGTTTACGTAATACTGCTGCTTCTTAATATCTAGAAATGTCCACAGGTTGTGTATTTGAAACTACACAACCTGAGGCCTCCACCTACAGAACTTGAATTATTACCATGCTGTGGGTTCCAGCTCAGCTCCACCCATGTGACCGGCTTTCTCTGCACTACTCTAAACACACCCTATTAATACTTGAACTGGAAAGATAACATAGGAGCGATACAAACAGCGGGAAAGGCACCTACTGTGTTGTTGCAAGGAAAACAACGTGCTTTAGGGAGTCCTAGAGAGGCATTGTCTTGTCTTTTCCCTCTTAAGTGAGCATCAGGAGGCCTGGGGACAGCTAGAGAGTGCTTGGGGAGGTAATAGGGACATATTCCAAAGATCAGGGCGGGATTAGCACTAATGCCTGCCGGCTTTATCTGTAGTCACGTGGGTTAACACCTGGCTGCAGTGTTGGTGGCGGAGCCTGGGCCTTGCTCTGTGTGTGTGTTTGTGTGTGTGTGTCTGCGTTAATCCATCAGACACCTCTAACTCAGAGGTGAGGCCAGCATGCAGCAGCACCAGCAGGCGCTTCTCCTCCCTCTCCTTCTTCTTCTTCTGAAACCTGTCCTGCTTTCAGTCAGAATAATGAAGGAGAAACCTGCCGAGCTCACTTAGTTGGATCTGTTGTGTTGCCACCCGGGTGGGCCAAAAGGCTGTAAAATAAAGTGGATGTTCTGAGCCAGGATTGGCTGTTCTAAATCCAGCCTCGGTTCTAATGCAACTGAAAAAGGCTTAGGTTAGACTGTGCGGTAATTTTGCTGGGCAACTGCTCCGGTTGGCTCGCGCTCTGTCACTCAGTAACCATAGGATAATTAAAACAAGCCTGTTCCTTGTTAGTGGGAAAGCTGTCGTTCATTTTTTGAGAAGAAACAAGGAGGAAAAACATCTGTGGCTGATGCCAGGAAAAAAGTGATAATTTTTACACTCATTCTATAAATACCTAACATGATTGTGCATCCTTTTAATCCTCTGGATGTAGGTGAGTAGTTAGAAGATGTTATTTTGGAAGCCCTACTATCACATCCCACAGATTTATACAGATTAATCCAGTGACCTAACAGCCTAAGACGACATGTCGCAACTCAAACCTGTTGCTGTCCGGGTGGTGTTAATGAGGTGTGAGAGGGGAGGATGCACTTTTAGACACACATTTGACACCTGCCCTGATTTGTCTTCCCCTTTCTATTACGGGAGGAGTTGAGTCAAGGTATAGCTCTGACGTGCATTTAAATAGCCTTTCCCAACAGACAAAGAGGATACATAGGGCTTGGCAGGAAAACGCCACCTTGTCTTGTCATTTCTGTGAGTTGAGAGTAAGACTGATGCCTCAGCGACTTTCTAAAGAAGAGTCTGTGAGCTGCCATTCTGGCTGCTAATCTGTCTATGCCAGATCCTCTTTTGACACAACAGCATTGCCTCTAAACCCATGTTAAACATGTCGATGCTGCTGTTACAAAAGGTTGACGGCCATCTGGCACGCACTGAATGCAACTTTCAAATATGACCCACGCGAGCAAGCACGAGCAAGTCAAACATCTGAAATATGACTTTTTATATGTTTTTAAGCCTGTGCTCTCTTTAAACCGCAAAGATATTAATTATCTTGCATGCACAATGGATGCTTCTGCAAGAATCTGCTAGAAAAATGCAGATGAGACAATGAGGAGAGGTGCATACGCTCAGCTTCCCCTTCGGTCTCTGCAGTTATGACCAGCTTTGGCAGGTTATGAAAGTTGAACAGCTCAATTGACTTTAGGCTTAACCTCTATCCGGCTTCGTGGGGCTCTGCTAGATGCAGTTTAATCTCCACGTATGATATGGGCTTAGTGAGAAGGGATCATCACTTTAGTAAAATGCTCATGATGAATATTATCAAGTTTGCTTCTCTCAGAGTTCCTCTATTATATATTTGGATGAAAATTCTACCCATGTTATCCAGCTCTTCTTAATAATTTGAATTTGAATTATTAAAGGTGCAGCTCTGCAAAAAACTTTGATCTCTTAAACGATGACGAACAGAGAAAAAATGATTTTCTTACTATTTCTAAGCAGTGCTTCTGCTTTGGGGAATGAAAAGCCAAAAAGCATTTGCAGAGCAATTATGCATGACAGTGAAGCAAACCACCATGTTGGGTAAGTGACAGGAGAAGAAGAAAATATTCCTCCTTGACAAAACAAACTTGTCTGTATGCTGAGAGGTTGTTGAAATTCTGCAAGAACATAATAATATTCTGCGCCTTTCTGATTTTCCAACATAGCGGCACGCAGCGTGCAATCACTGGTAGCTGCTCTGCAAACATTTCGTGACAGGCCGCTTGGCACTATTGACATGTGGTTCCAGCAAAGGCCGCTTGTTGATTCAGATTATCCAACGTGTGTTTTCTGCCACTCAAGCATTTGGTGAGGCATCCCTGTCAGCAGCACCTAACGCCTTCCCCATAAGCTGCCGGCTTAAACTAACAAAAGAAGATGTGGTGTCCTTACCGTTCGGCCGGCTAATCCAGACTTAGCTGCGTGGCGTCGTCTTCAGCTGACCTCCACAGGCAAGTGATGGCTGGGTAAGTCCATCATCATCACAGGCGAGGAGCAAGGGCAGGATTCCTGCTTGTTCCCATGAAAATCATTACAACTCCCTGTGCCTGCAAGTAGGAGAGGTGTCCTGACTTGATTCAGGTCCAGGCTGAATTATTCTTCTATCATATTTGCACTTCCATAGAACTCTTTTATGTTGTAAAGATCAAGATCAGCATTCCTCTGAATGTAAGCGTGCACTTCATGGCACTCAGGTTGATCCATTCAAAAAGAGGAGAGTGGTGAGTTTCAAAAAAGAAAAAACTTGACTTTGCATCTGGTTCACCTCAGAAAACTTCTGTCATCACGCGTCTCCATACAGAATGTCTTGTCCCCTTTTTTGCACAAACTCAAATCTGAAACAGAGGACCAGAGCAGAGCAGAGGTAAAGGGTCATGTAATAAACAGATCTTACAGATGCCATAACTTTGTTTCCATCTGTTGTGAAACTTCCTCCACTTCAGATCAGGAAAGGAAAGAAAACCCACATCTCCTTACCCTCTTTGCTGCAGCAGGTCCTCTCTGCAAGCTCCAAGGAAAGGGAATTCTGCGGGTCGAGAGAAGATGGGTTAGGGTGAGGAGGGAGAGCGTGGTTACGGTAAGCAGAGTGCTTCTCTGATGCCTCTGCCTGCCTCCCCCCTTCAACTGTTGCTCCTCCTCCTCCATAGTTGTGCTTGTGGGCCGAGTCGGATTACTCCTGACATGATAATCTCCCAGGCTCTAGCTCCAGGAGCACTAAAGGATGCTTTGGCCTGAGCAAGGGCTTACATTCACCTTCTGCCGCAAAGAGAGTCTACCATCTTAAGTGAGCGATTTGGTAATAGCCTCGATTGGGCAGATCAGTGCAGCCAGAGGGGTCTGCAGAGGCAAGTGCTGTTCAATCTTTTAGGGGGAATTAAGAAAGTTCACAATAGGTTTAAATGGTGCTAAGACAATACTAACCCCGGTTAAACGGAATTATCACAGCAGAGGCATTTCATGATGATTCAATCTACAGTTGGCCGGAGATTAAACCCGGGTTGTTGTTGTTGAGAGTCTGACGTCCACATCTTCTTCAACACAAACCAGTATTTTAGCTCTTGAGCCCTGAGCAGCAAATGAGCAGCAGATGGTTGTGCTTTTGGAAGGTATCAGGCACTCCAGACTGCAATCTAAATAAATACCCCACCCATGGAGGAAATGCGTCAGGTGTGTGGAGTCAGTCACATATAAACAAAGGCAAACTAGTATGGAGACGATTGAAGTGATGCATGAGGGTGGAAGACCCGGGGGAATACACAAAGTCTGACAGGTGCTGTTTGAGAGTATAAACCAGTCAAATTAATTGACACGTACGATTCTGATCTAAACTGAATTGATGGTTTCGAAGCCAAGATGTTGAAATAAATCAGATATCTATTTGCCAGAGTAATAAAGCCAGCGTTACAACAGGAAACAACTTATTTGCTAACAAGTATTTCATTCTAACGCCATGAGTCATCTTATGTCTTCGGGCCAAATTATACACAAATCACGATTTGCAAAGTTCCTCTGGTGAGACGGAAATGTGGCCAAGCGCTAAATTTCTAGGACTTAAAATTCCTTCAGTGTTGACTGAGAGAAAAAGGGAAAAACCAAAGGAATCTTTACCCAAGCTTTGTCTTGTAGCAAAAATGTGTATTGATGGATATTCTAAGGTTCTTATCTCTGTGACCTAAAGTGTAGATTTCATGTTAAGTCCAAAGTGAAGCCAACACAAACTCTCCTTCTCACTTCAGCTTTAACTTCTTAGCTCATTGTGCCACAAATCAAGAGAATACTTGTGCTTTCCTTTACGCTGAGAATTTATTTATGACAGTAAGCAGGTGTAAAATCATCCAGATCCTCTCCCCAAATAACTCAGAAAACATTAGAATTATTAAAACTAACATGTTTGACATACAACTCAATTATTGGCCAGAGGAGCCAAATGTAAATACGTAATGACTCCCAGTAAGCAGGGTATACCGTGCTTTTCTACCCTTGAAAAGGAACTATTAGCTCCAAAAACATTTCCAGACACGCGGCAGGATCATTTATACTCTATGCATATTGTTCACAGATGTGTTAAGTTTTCAGGGACCAGCCTCTGCTGCAATAAAAGTCCAACAGCTGTTAATTGCTAAATCAAGTCAGAGACAATAAGAGTGAAACAGTCGATCTGTAAACAGTGCAAAGTCTCACTCAACAGCTCAGACTACATTAGTCACGAAGACAGTCTGACATTCAGCATACACAAGAGAAAAAAAACAACAAAGTATGCTTCCAATTTAAAATATGATATCCATACACGTCTGATTGAATCTGTTCCACTGGGCGTGGATGAGTGAAAAAACACATTGTGTTTAGGTTTGGGCAAGATTTTAAGGAAGCCCTCAATCAGTAACACTATAAACACATCATTCCAGTTGAGGTGTCATTAGAAAGACTGGAAAAAAGGCACAAGTGTGCTACTACGCTCATCTTGCACAAGATGCGGTTTGATGATTGGACAAGTAGCCTTCAGCCAGTTGTCGTCTCAGCGAGTGGAAAAGTACTTTTTAGGGAGCCGAAGTCTAAACAGGCATTTGTGAAAAAGATGCAGTGAGACAATGAGGGCTTTTTTTTCCCGGAGCGTTTCGTGGTGAAACACAACACCTCTTTCTTGAGAGAAAGTGGTAACAAGGTAAATCCATCCTGACCCAAGAACAAATATACATTGCAATTTGCAGCCACGACCAGAGTAGCTGAGGCCCCAGAGGTGCAGAGGCCGCTGGTGTTTCAAGGAGTGCATGTATGGATTTTAAGACCCATTTTCTCCAGCACTTAAATGCTCACAATTTCTACCTCTGGCTAATATATGCTCTAGTCTATTTATATGCAGTGTATTTACCTCCTATACTGATAAGCAGGAATAAGTCAGTGTTTCAAATAACACAGCTATAAGCAAAGCTAAATGCTGCCCCCGTCTGTCAGTGCATCACAACTACATTCAACACAGAATAAACAGTCTCACCAGTAGAGTTAACTTGAACTCCTTTCTTTATTCAATAAAATGGCTTTACTAGCTTCATCAGTTTCTAAAATTTTCTAGTATGTTGTTGCTCCTAAAATCTGACGCTGTTGTTCAGCACAGGCAGCTCCACGCCACTCAAGGGAGAGTCTGTCTCTGAAGCGGCTTCCTTCTGCCCGCAAAGCCCCTGGTGCCGTCAGGGCCAAAGGGCTGATGTAGTACCATCAAGCAGGACGCATTTAGGTGCCCGCCCACCTTTAATGCACTGGCTTGAATTTTGCGCTGCAGCACCCAGGGGCTTTGAAAACCACCTCTATCACAGTCTCCAGAGCACCAGCTTATCCTACTGCCCCTCTGATTGAAACCAGAGAGGGACTGGCCACAAGAGTTGGGGAAAATCTGCCCAGAGGTTCTTTGCATGGAGTTAGGAGTGGAGGACTCTTGGGGCTGAGATGTGTCCGGAGTCTCGTCAGAAACTTTGTCTTGCAAAAGGGTTTCCTCCTGGATGCAATCCTTAAAAATTTCAAGTGAATCTTCCTGGGATTCCTGTGATGGTTTGTCCTCAGTGATGTGGTGCATTGACTGGACTCCCAAAGGTCTGACACACATGCCCTCACTGCTAGACCTCTCCTTTTCTGCTGTCAGGGCACTGTAGGCCTTACGAACAGCCTCAAAATGATCAAACTTCACCACTGCACACAAATGTTGGCCAAGCTCTTTGTTCCTCTTGGCATAGCACTGCAGCTCCTTGCGGAGCTCTTTGCCAGGATGCAGGATCCAGACAGAGGTAATGCTGCCGTGAGCGCTGAACTTTTGGTGGATCCTCTCTGAGAGTGAAGAGTGCTGCGGGCCTTGGGCTGCTCCATCTTCTTGGATATCCTCTGCGGGAATGTTCCAGACGAGGAGGAGCCTGCTGGTGGGGGAACGCAGCAGCCATTCGGGAAGCGGCTCAATCCGCCTCACCTTGGTGCATTCATCATTTAACTCCAGAACCTCTGAGCGTGCTGCTGCTGCAAGAGTCACGTGCCATTTTTTGGTCAGGACTCTTATCTGTAACAAACAGTGGTGACCTCAGCTTTGTTTGCTTTTTCCTGCAT
>JAQFJA010000004.1:18672051-18685729 GCA_029874485.1 Naso brachycentron
AAGCAGATGTAGCAGAATGGTGCCCCCACCTCTAAACACACACACACACACACACACACACACACACACACACACACACACACACACACACACACACACACACACCTTTGTACAGCTATCTCTTTGGGAACCTGACATTGACATAACACATTCCATAGTACCTTAAACCAACTTTAACCATCTCATCTGAATGACTAACCTTGACCCTCACCCAAACACTAATACTAACCTTAACCCTAAGACCAAGTCTTAACCCTCAAACATATATTTAAACTGGAGGGACGAAGCATTTTCGTCCCCACAAATCCGGTTAGACCCCACAAACAAGTGGGCTCCCTGTTGACCTCACACATGCAGTAAAACAAGACTGGACACACACACACACATACACACACCCACACTTTCAGTTATCTGACAGGACAATCATTAGAAATGCCTTAAAATAAAGGACATATGGTATTAAATTACAACAATAGTGGTCATTCGTGAGGAGATATTTCTTCGGAATAACTTGCAACGTTTCAGGCACGTGGTAGATAAAGCAGACACAGTTTCTGGCATCTCCTCTGGGCAAAGGGCAAAAGAACAAACTTTGCTCTGAAGGATTAAGCAGAATTTAACTATCCACATTTTGTAAACAACAGGATGAAGAAACGAAACATCACAAGCCAGGATTTGTACAAAAACCCAATTATTTAACTTTATTAACATCAATGTTTTTTCTTTTTCATCAACAGTTTCTTTTTAAATTCCAGTTCTTTATCAACAAATAGAAAACAGACTGTGTGTACAACAGATCGAACCCCTACAGCACTAAGCATTCACAAGGTAAAAATGAACATTTTGAAGTTTTTCGCCAGCGTTTTTCAAGTCCCCCCTCCCTCCCACCGCCGCCTCCACCACCACAACATTTTCGGGGGGGTCTCGGGTCGGACACTCCCCCTCCTGCGGCTCTTGTGAGAGAAGACGTGTGCTTGAGTGGTGTGATGGCCCGCCGCCGAGTCAGAAGTCGTCCATTTTGATGGGTGGGGTGGGGCGGGGGGGTTGTGCTGTTTTTATTCCTCATTCAGACGGACAACCAGCTGTCAAAGTTACGATGTAGTACAGTAGATACAACGGTGTTTCCATTAATACACACGCTAGGACAGCAGGCGCTCTGCAGTCTCTAGGGTTGGTAGATCAGCAGAATTATTCCTTTTTAACAATATACCTTTGAAGCTGTGTATATATCTATGTGTAATCGTACATATATATAATCAATTGTAATTATATATATATATATATATATTTATAGTTCTATTTCTGTATAAAATAATATCAGGTTTCAGTCCAAAGGGCTGAGTCTCTTTCCCTCTGGTAGGAATGGTTGATTCTGTACAGGTGCCAGCGTTCATGGCTCTACTCCTCCGCCCATGTGAACCACTTCCGCTCCTTTCAGGTCTTGTGTGGTTCATCTCCAGCAAACTGACCAGGCTGATGGGCAGTGAGAAGATGGGAGGGACTTGAAGAGCAACAATATTCAGAGATCTGGGAGTTTATTTTCTGTTATCTACCCTTTGGGTACAAAAGTCTGTTTTACTCAGGTAAGTTCTCCGCTGTGGAGCATGAAGGCCTCAATGCCATAGGCTTCTGATGAAAAACAAAACAAGAACAAAGAGTGTAGAAATCATGTGCTTTCCATTTCTGTACACCTCTGATTTAGTCTCTTGTTAGCTAATTCACGTTTTGTTTTATAACTAGCTACCGTGTTTACAGAAGGACAAACTTTAGCAAGTGTGTGCTCTGAAATCTGTTTTCTGAAAAGTGGATTTTTTCTTTTTTCAATCGAAAACAGCGTGAAAAGGCAAGGTTTTGATTTATTGAACTGAGCAAGACCAAAAAAAAAAAAAAGTTTATGATGCATAATATGACTTGTGACAAAAAAAAATCTGACAGCAGCTCAGAGAACAGTGGTCCTCCTGTATTAGTATCTAGGAACGTGTTAAAAATACATGTTCCTTGTGCTAAAGTAACCTAAAATAAAAACATAAAACAAAAAGTACCGATTATGAAAATAATGCATGCCCTGAGAGGGGCAGTTTAAGACAGAAGAAATGTCCAATGTTAAAATGATTATTAAAAACAACGAATACACTAAACAATAACATTTGACATAATGAATCAATATATTGACAATAAAATTAACATAAAAAAAACCAGAGCAAGTGCTCTCTTAGTGCTACCAGTAGCCTTTGACAATCAGGGAGGTTTGGCTTCGACGGAGCAGAGAGGCGAGCTGCCGGTCTGCGCTGTCGCATCTGTACAAGAGTTGTCATATTTGTCATAGTCACTGTAATGTTTCTGTTATTATTTTTAAAGCAAAAAATCTCATGTGGTTGGTTAGGTCGGCGTGGATCTCTGTGATTGGTCGAACCCGTCACCGGGTCCGCAAGCACGTCCCTCCCCCCCCCTGCCCCCCCCGGTAGCTGCAGGGGGGTCGGGTTTTAGGGGGTCAAGTGATTGGATGGCGGCTGAGATGGGACACTTGGCACACTCCTGAGAGGTTTGACCAGAGAGGCTGCTCGGCGGGAGTGGTTATGTTGCATAGTGGTCAAAGCTCCCCAGGTACTCCAACGCTGCCCTGTAGCACAACTGGTACTGGTCCTGCAGAGGAGGACAAAGATGAAGAAAGCTCGATAAGAAGCTGCATGCACATCTGGAATATCGCAGATCATACACGTAATTTTGATGCTCTGCTCTGTTCAGTGCACATGACACCTACTGCATGTCTGTTTGTCCCATAAGAGGAAGGCCCACTTTCATTGTGTTTCATATGTTAAAGGTTTTTACTCATTTGTCAATGCACAGAGAGCATCATCTGCTGCACAGATTCTTCAAGTACACCAAAGTAATAAAGAGACTCTTCTCTATAACTATAGCTGCAGTAATTAGGAGTGTTTGAACTAGAGACTCTAATTAGATGACAGTTTTCTGTGCCAAAGCAATCCTTTTTCTCTCCCATTTCTACCCTCTAAATTCACATCATGTCTGTCTTCTTCAATACACTTTAAGATGCCTTTTTGCTTGTTTGCTGTATAATGTTTTATTCAGTTGTTAAATGAGGAACACTTGACACTAGACCTCCTGTGCGCAGCACTTGAGAAGTTTGCTTAGATTTCTGTTTCACCTCGGAAAACTCTATTAAAGGCAAATTTACCAGTAGGTCAAAAAAGGACAATTAATGACAATTTTTTGAGGGGGAAAAAAAAAAAAAGAGCAATATTGTCAACTGAATATCGTCCTGCACTGTGGGATACGAAATATTAACAACATGTTTATGACTGTCTGTTCTTACCTCGGTCTGCACCATGGCAGGCCGCTGGGTGCGAAGTGTCTTCACTGTCTGGAAGAGGTCGACCACTCCTTCGTACCTCATCCTCTCCAGCACGATGCTGAGGGTGATGAAGACTCCGGTCCTGCCTACCCCGGCACTGATGAGCACACACAGACACAGACACACAGACACACAGACGCACACACACACACACACACACACACACACACACACACACACACACAGGAGTCTTTATTACATCTCCTGTGTAAGGCTCATGAACTCTTCATGACTTTTTAGTTCGAAATGAAGGAATTAAAGCTCATTGTACTCTGGAAAACTAATTTCAGGTCCCTTTGAATAAGAAAGCCTGAAAGTGGTTTTATGAAAAAATGTGTTGGGAGGAGAGTCTGTCTGCCCGTAAGCATGAGACATGAATTATAATATCTATTTATGTCATTTTAGATCTTATAAAGCACTGAAAGCATGACGTAGTTGAACAGCAAATTACAGCCTACAAAGTGACCATAAAGTCGAACAAACGCCTCCTTGAACTAAAACATATAAACTGACAGCAGGCACGACTTCATGCAGAACTAATGTGCTGGGCTGCATTACATTCAGACAGGAGTGACTGATAAACAGACTGTATTACTACTACTACCGTAGACTGCAACAGACTAATTAGATTTTTTAAGATTTGAAATACAGTTTAAATGTGATTTTTTCTCATTAGATGATCTTAAAGTATAAAAGGATCGTAGTGCAATAAATTACAGGAAATGCAAAATATGGGAAAAACCTCCATCACTATCTCAGTGGCTTTTATTTTGTGAATTTTAAAAACAGATTATAACAGAAAATATGCAATCTGAAATTGCACTAGAATTATAAAAACTCTCTTGTGACATAATCAAAATTCAAACAGTAAAATGTAGCATGGACAGCTCTGCAGCAGCCTGTAGATTCGTTTTATTCTGCTGATTATTTTGTGTTGCTTTTGCTTCTTACCTGCAGTGTACAGTGATTGGTCCGTCCTGTCCAAACTGTTCCTTAGTTTTGTGCACCTGTCCGATAAAATCAATGAAGCCTTCTCCAGTTTTTGGCACACCTTGCTCAGGCCAGTCAGTGAACTGGAATTGGCGGATTGTTCTGGACTGGCCATCCTGAGGGAAAAAAAAGGAGATAAAGCACCATACCAGCCTATCTTCTACAAATATTGTTTTGACCATGTGTTGACTTTAGTAGATCTCAGACTGCATTTTTAAACCTCATTCACTGCCATTCATGTTAAAACAGGGTATAGAGACACTGTAGGACATATGAAAATTGCTGAATGTAGGTAATTCTTCTGAAGAAAATGTCTGCACTATTTGGTAAAAGAATCGCTGAGTGAGAGAGAGAGAGGGGAGCCGAGAGCCGAGAGACAAAAGACAAAAGTTATTACGCCTGAAAAAACAGTTCCTCACAAGTGCTGCCTTTCTTGCTCAAATATTAGTGTGAAAAAAGATTTTTACACAATGTTCTTTTGAAACCTCACATTTTCAAGTACTTTCTGTATGTTTGTTTAAAATGGACAACATGTAAACAAACACAATATCACATACATAAAACCATTTAGGGAAAATGGGTGGGGTTTATGTAACGTATGTGACCGATGTCAAAAAAAAGACAATGACATTTAGCAACTCTGGCATAATCCTTTAAGTAGATTCAGGATGCACTGATGAGTAGAAAGACATGTAGGTGAGACGTATTGTGTGCTTCCTTTGATGCTTCAATACATCTCAACGAGCAAGTATACTCAGTTCATGCCTCAGCCACCTCTCTCTGCAGCCTTTGCTCTAATATGCACTCAACAAATAAGCACTACAGCACAGCTTCTCAGTCGAGCTCCACAAATAGTATAACCCTGCTAGTTTTTACTGCAACCATATTAATCATCGAAATTCACACCAGAGAGGCAAAATGAATAAAGCTGACCACTGGGTTGGAGAGAAAAGCAGCAGGGTACTGTGGCACTCGAGCTTCAGGACTGACAAACACTGAACTGTGACGTGAAGTCACACATTTGACAGCACTGTTATGTCAGTATGTGCAAATGAAATGCATATTTTGTGCATATTAATTAATTTCTCTCAATGCACATACTGTATGTATGTGAAACAAGGAGTGGATGTGGGATTAGAGTGCTGCTGTGCTGTGGGCCTCCTGATGACAGTAAAGTATATTTATAGCCCATTGAAACTACTGCATCACAGGGAGTTGCAGCACTGGCCCTTGGGGATTGGAGGCTGTGCTTTTCATGTATTTTCACAGTGATCTTAAGACACATGTGCACACACGCTAACACACACAAACACGACCCATACAGCAGGCATACTGTTACTAAATCCGGGTAAACATGTTTGATGGTGCATTCACTTGGTGTCAACCTGTCAGGAGAAATAACACGGGATGCGTTCTGATCATCTCTACCTTGAAATCACAGTCGCAATGAATCTTAACACTTAGCGCGACTGTCTGCGTATGTATGAAAACCTAAAATTAGGATGGATTTGGGCTGAATGTTGTATTTTTGTAGAACGTCAATCGAGCCCCCCAAAAACGCATAGGCACATACAGTACAAGGACACGCACACAAACAAGGGCAAACTCTACAGATATTCGCACACACAGCGAATCCAACATACCCGGGCATCTGTGACTTTGAACTCTCTGAGGATGTACTGGGGCATGTTGTACTCAGCCATCGGATCCACCACAAAGTACTGGTACCTGGCTGAGCGCTCTGCTGGCCAGTACTGATGGCACTTCTCCTGCAAAGGAAAACGGAGACAAAATTTACGGCAACTATATTTAAAAAAACATGTCTTCCCAAGCACATTCAGAAAGACAGATACACTTTTACATAATGGCTGCCGGATGTACAAGTGCCGGATATTATTAGTGCGGCTTTCTGTATGTTCTTAGTCATTTTGAGTCATGATAAGGGTTCTGCTTAAAAAAGAAAATCCAGGAGAGACGTTCTGGGGTTTTGAAATATTCATTTCAGGAGGAAAAATGTTTACATAATTTGTTTGTGTGCTTAGCTACAGCAATGATATAATAATGAATGTGAGGGGAAAGAAGAAAAGCTGTAAAATTAAACTGCTACCAAGATCAGTGCAGCAATTGATTCCTTACAGAAATAATCTGAAGTATTGTTGCTAGCTCTGTGTTTTCTGTCTTAATCCTAAACTAAGTGATCTTGGGCATCTCCAAAGGGAATGAATGTGGATTTATGACATGCAACAAAAGTCCTTGGGGGATGGGACTCTAGGCAAACCAGAATAGAATTCATTTAGTCTCTTCTAGTAGAGCTAGGGGAGCTTTTCCCACTTTTTTTCCCTAGCGTTTGTGCTAAGCTAAGCTAAGTTAACTGTCTCCTGGTTGTAGCCTCATATTTTGACAGACAGCTGTGACAGTGATATTGATTTTTTTCATGTAACTCTGTGCAAGAAAGCTCATAAATGTTCCCAAAATGTCAAACTAGTACTCTTGAGATTCCCTACCTGACTTGCTTGTGATACCTGAGCCCCCAAACCAATTTTTTTTTTTTTTGATGATATTTCAAACTTTGTAAACTTTGTTTAGTTGATTTTAAATGCTAGAGATGTGATTACAAAAATATCTCTCTATGAGAGAAACATCACTATAAAAACATCCCTTGTTACCTGAACACATCCCATAAACACATATGTTGCAGTCATGCATTATGGGAATGATCAACCCAGTCTTGACCCAGATACATTCCAGCCATGTTGATAAGAAAGTTAACATTTAACTGAACATACTGTTCACTGTTGCATGAATTAATATTTGAGCAGTGTGTTGCAGTAGCTTAGCTGAACCAACACAGGACTGTTATTATCTGCTCACACGGTCCACTGATGTTACAGGTGCTGCATGCGTTTCTGCAGAGTATGTGTTCGTGTCTTACCCGCCCCATCTCTCGCAGCTTGGTGAGCATGACGACGATGGTGGAGTTGTGCTCCCACAGCATCCTCCAGAAGTCCTCAGTGGTCTCTGCCAGCGGGCCCTGTGTGGCCAGGTAGGCCTTTTGCTGTCTGAAGACATAAAACCACATAGAGGAGGCATTAAGCATTAAACATAATCATCATAAACTTATAGTGCTTTTAAAGCTGGTAGTGTAAAGCACATCACAAAGCAGTTAGCGGGAAGTTATTTAATGATAAATAAGTGATAAGCAAAGGAAGGGAAAGGGTGTTAACGTAACCTGAACATCATAGTTTAATACAATCAACAAAACTGGTCTTATAAAATGCTAAAATACATTCAGACTCTAATTTATTTAAATAAAATTCAAAGGCTGTGAGGGAGCTTTCTGTGTTACAACACATTGTATTTTGTAAACATTTTGTACAAGGCACCTTCATTACCATGACTTGGCGGAAAGGGAATCAAAACAGGCATCAGAGCGCTGTTTAAGATTTTAGCTGCAAATTGCAGACTATGTAAGATCTTGCCGTCCTTTTAATGTTTGTCGAGATGTCTCTACTGAAATGCCAACAAGCACTTATACATGTTATGAACATGGAAAATAATACACAGCAATTACCATCATCATCACTGAACTATTCAAGCTTGAACAGATCCTGTGCTTCTTCCTCCTTCCTCTCTGTAGCACAACACAGAGCGAGAGAGAAAGGGAGCACTTGATATGCTCACCAAACTAGAGATGAGCTCATCCACTGAGGTGCCAGAGCTGTGCTGGTGTCCTACGTGACTTTGGTCCAGCTGAGCAGTTCCTTTGTCAAACAGCAGGTGGCAGCAGCGCACCGATCAACAGAGCGAGAGCAAGCGAACCAAAACAAAACACAGGCATCCTTGTGCACGCACACACTCACATGTTTGCAGCACATGTGAGCATCCAGGTGTACTGATGTATGCGTGCAGTAGTTTCACATGTATATTCAGACACGCCACTACTCTCTCTCTCTCACACACACACACACACACACACACACACACACACACACTCAGTCACACAGTGAGCCACGGCTGAACAACTAATGAAGGTGCTGCAGGCGAGGCACTAATGTGGAACCGGGAGATTAGAATATGCTCAGGGCTTCGCTCACACAAATAAAGAAACAACAGATTGGTGGAGAGAGGAGAGGAGATGGCATACGAGGAGAGGAAGGCAACAGAGTAAGGAATCAAATTAGAAAGATGAAAACGAGGGAAAAGAGAAATGCAAAGTGAAGAGAGGAGAGGTACAAAGCGGAGAGGGGAGAAGATGTGGAGAGGAAAAATATGAGGAGATGAAAAGAGTGAGCACTGCTCTTTCCAGCTGGTCATCAGAGTGCAAAGTAAGACTGACTGCTGAGGAGGAGAGGGAGGAAGAGAAGGGAGGCAAAGGAGGAAAAGAAGTCTGCAGGAAAAAGGGAATGCACAAGCAGAGGGGGAAGAAGAGGAAGGGAAGCTAAGCAGGGGATGAATGCTAAATTTTAAATTGACAGGGTGGACCCCTGTAACCTCCCCATAAAACAGCCCCTAGCCAAAACAAAAACAATTCTAACTATATCCCACAATACTGACTTCTCTGCACACAGTGTCCTGATGAGTGCGCTGCCAAACAGCACAAAGCACTCTCTGCATCATCCCACATGACTGCAGTGCTTGAGGACATAGTGTTTCATTTCAACCTCATTACAATGCTAAAACTCCAGCCTGCATCAGAGCATATCCAGGGCTCGCGCCCCTGATAGCATAGCTGGAATCAATGGCTCGCCTCTCATTAGCTTAGCATATTATTGGCTTTTCTTGAAGGAGCTGGGGTGAAGGGCACTGGAGGCCCCTGTTTAGTTTTTTATTTATGCCCAGGCTTTAAAAGTGGCTTAATCACACAGAGCCACTGGTGCACACAACAGGTCCCCACCTGGATATGTCTGACTCTGCCATGATGTCTGGATAGAAAATTAAGATGGCGAGTGAGAGAGGAGGGTGGCAGGAGAGAGACCGAGGGAGAGAGGTGAGAAAAAGACAGATTGAGGAGGGGAATAGAGAGAGACAGGGACAGAAAGGGGTGAAATAAAGACGGAAAGCGAAGGAAGAAGGGAGAGAAAATAAGACGACGTGGAGGAGAGAGAAAAAAGGGAAAGAGGGATTTGGAAAACACACTTCATTACAACACTCTCTTGCTGCAATTACGATATTTACACAGCAACAATGGAGGGTTGGCCCCTGCAGAGCAACTTCTCATTAACAACAAGACTGGAGAAAGAGGGGGGAGTTTAGGGGTGTGGGTGGAGGTGTTTTCTCTGTCATGGCCCAGAATGAAGCAGAACCCCATATGGACAATTTCCTCGCCGTACACTTCAACCACAGAGGACACACTACCTTCTGTCTCTACCCGGACTCATATAGATAGAAAACGGAGGGCTGCCTTTTCATCTTTCTTCCTTTCGGAAGCAATTTGGACTGACAGAGCGCACAAGGACATGCAGCAGCTCCAGTATGAAAGAAGTTGTTGCTCAGCTGATGAGAGCCACATCGACAGGGCTGGGAGTAATTCTTGCAGCTGGATACTGCCCACTGCGGACTCATCCCCTGTCCCCTCCCATACATTTCTCTCCAGTCAATACCTACTGTATTTTTCACACCTGTAACAATCTCTGAAGCCAGGAAACAACCGCAGGCCTGTCACTTTCAGTGCAGGCAGGAAGGTATTAGCACAGTGAGTGCTGACACCAGGAGGTTGGATATGATATAAAACAGTGACTGCAAGTGCAGACTCTCAGATTTAATTGAAAGATGTTTACATCCACATCGGGAGAACTATGTGTAATTATAGCACAATTTAATGAGACAGAGAGTAAATGGCAAAGTAAACATAAACCTAAATGAAGTCACTGCATTTCATATTAGTTTGCAGGCCTGCTTAATCGACGCTGGTATGAAGTCTTTGACTCATTAACATAAGCAGACACTTGGTTACTTCCTTGATGCTCTGCCAGGCCTGTCTGTCAGCAGCCATTGTTCCTTTTTGCCTTCAGTCTGTACCAACCTGCTCAGTTCGGTTGACAGGTGATTAACAACTTCACTGTGCAAATACAAAAAAAGATGTTTGTTGCTTTGTATGCATTTTAACAATCATTGTCCTGCTGTCTTGTCTAAAAATTGGGCGATAATATAGTAGAAAAAGAGCTACAAGTCCTTTGCAGCTACCACAAAATAGATGTGAATGTACTCAAACACCCTTACAAGATAAGGCTGGTGTTTTTCTATATTTTCACAATGTTGACAAGCCCCATGAAAAGGCCAAAACCTTCATTAAATCGATCCTGCTAACAAATACTTCTTAGTATCCAAAGCCTGGTAATAGCTTTTCTTCTGTGCCATGGAGCTTCATTTTGTCCAAAAACTTATAAAAACACACCATTGAGTCACAATGTTGTACTGGCTGACCTGTTCATTAATTATCACAAACACATAGTGCAGTTTAGTTTAATTTAAAACCACATTCATCTTCCTGCCGCATTACAAATACAATAAACTAGCTGCACCAAATGTATATTAATTTGTCACTGAAAATAATCTCAAAAAAATGTTCTATTTATTCCATTGGAGTAGTGTCTGCTACAAACTGCAGTGGCCAGTAGTTTTAGGAAATTGCTGAAGCTTAAAAAAAAACACATTTAATGGCATATTTGTGACCATTTTTTATACTTTACAGTAAAAGGTTGAGGCATAGGTCAGTTCTGGTCTTTTCAATGGATTTGTTGACAGTCAGGTAAATATAGCACAATGCAGCCTTGTCCTTTGAAGCTCAGACTCAGCACTTCAACCTCACAATCACTGTATTTGGCTCGAAAAGTCCTTGCTGACCTGTAGCCGTCAATGCAGCTGGCATTGATGTAGTCAGAGCCTTCGACGCCACGGATGGGCTGCAGGCAGACGCGGGTGGACTCAAAAGGCATGATGTTGACCAGGCGGTTCTTGAACTTGTTGCAGGGCAAGTTGGCGCTGATGAAGCGTGACGTGTGGGCTTTGGAGTTGGCCAGTCTCTGTTTTAAGAAAGGTGGGAAGAAGCCCGACAGGGGGAGAGAAAATTAGTGACTTGTAACCTGGAGTAAACAAAGATGTCTGAAACACTATCTTGTCTAAAGTCTCTCTCTGGACTGAAGGTTTCCAGTTGAGATGAATGAGAAGTTCTGCTGGTGGGCGTAACTAAGTGCAGTGGAAATGTCTCACAGAGAGTCTCTGAGCTGCAGGCATGACAAGCACAGTGCTGCTGGCAGTGGACAGAGCACAGATGGACAGCACAGGAGTGTGTGTGGACAGTCCCGGTATTCCTGGATAATTTCTGTGTGTGTGTGTGTCGTGGCCAGACTGTGTGGGCACGGAGGCTGTGGCCCCCACATACGCCACAATCATTCTCTCACTCTTTCATTTTCAGTCGTTGGCAGGAGTGTAGATGCTATTATCACTTCAAACAGAATGGATCATGGTCATAAGAGGGCTAATGGCAGAGCCGCACAGGGAGGAAAGTGTGTAATAACATCACAGTCGATGGCTATTGACAGAAGGTGTGTGTGTGATTGCGAGTCACCTTGAGCACCAGCTGTGTGTATGTGAGAGTGTCACTCATTTTGTGTTTTTTCCATGTGTATGTGTGTTGATGTGTTTGTGTATCTGTGTGTTTCTTCTGACCCATTTGTCCCTTAAATATCTGATGCTACTGTAGATGCTCAGCACCAATGACACTGAGGCAAATTCCTTCACACTGGTGAATTAATTATTTCAAACACGTTTTAACCTCTATGTGATCACCCTGTTAAATAGCAAAAACCCTGGACAGAGGGTCAGAATTTGCAGCTGCAATCTGACACTTTTGATCCTTTTGATGACCTGGTGTTTGCAGATAAGATCAGACTGAGAAACATTTGCAGAATGGCAACCTTGTTTTTCTTATTTCTGTTAATCATTAACAAAAACTCATCACTTTCTCTACAGTGTCACCCCTATAATTATTTAATGCAGTATAAATTTGAAAAACCTGTTCTGAAAGGTGTTTTTTGTGAGTAAAATGCCTCATACACGCAGCAGAATTCAGTTGCTGCTTTTATAATAAGTAAAGTTAATTTCTAACACTGTAAAAGTCATCAAAAATCGTCCGAGGTGGCTGCTTCTCAGTTACCTTGAACTCCAACTCCATGGCAGTAACTGTCTCGCCGGGCGGGGGCTGGGTGAGTTTCTGGATGTGGGCGTAAAGGTTGCGTGCCGGCACCTCGGTGTTGCCGCAGGTGGCCGCCTCCAGCAGGGCTTCATGGATGAAGATGTACTGGTCTTCGGTCTGGACCATGTAGTTCCTCTGGGCGCGCATGCACGTCACATGGCCGTAGATGTCTACGGACTTCTCGTGCTTCATGCGCTCCAGCATGGCATCGATCACGATGAAACAGCCAGTCCTGCCTACGCCCGCACTGATGGAGGGAGAAAGACAGTGGGCAAGGTTAACTAACTTAATGTTTCATTTTATACCACAGATAACTCTCTTATGTCTAACTGATAGTACAAACACATTGGCAAAGGTTATCAGCATTGAACTGGAAATCTACAGCCCTTATAAACTGCCTAATCTCAATAGCACTGAGTTAAGACATCGACCCAGAGGGTTTATCATACAAATGAGTTATGTATTGTAGTGTGGCAGCTTTCACATGAGAATGTGAACCCTCAGTCTCTTTTACTGTGGATACACTTATTGTACAATTTTGTATTATATAAGGTAAAAACCATATAAGAATGTTCAACTATGTTATAAAAAAGGTGTAAAAATCTAAAATTAGGATGCATTTATGTGCATTTATAGTAGTACTGTTTGATTTGGTGAATATTTCAGTTCTATAACTGTATATTCTCTGAAATCAGGACATTGTGCTTCCCAGGGTAGCTGATTTACTCTCTCTAGCACAAGAGTTGGACCATAATGACATTTTCGCTGCAGATTGCGAGCAAAGTTTGTGATTGTAGAGGCATACTGAGAGGCTTTGAGTGGCTGGAACACAACACAACACAACTCACATTTAGTGAGCCAAATTCATGGGAAGGAAAAAGCGTTGACTCCAAAAACAGAATTTCAACATTGTTGCATGTGGTGTCCTTGACTGTGTACTGGCACTAATCTTTGATAAAAGAACACACTGTCTTAACCGTTTGCTTTTCATCTAGAAAACAAAGAAAAAAGCCATGAAAAATGAAAACATGATGGTGAAAATTAGCATTTTGTTTACTGCAAACACGCACACTGAGCTTGTTACCATCCAAACCCACCTGCAGTGGACCACCATGGGCCCT
>JAQFJA010000004.1:18748294-18763186 GCA_029874485.1 Naso brachycentron
TTATAGGCACAGTTCTGTCCTTGTTATAAAAACACTATCAAGCAGCTCAGTAGCTGTGTTAGTATCATATTTGTGGGAAATCTGTATCTAATTTGAGCTGTGCTTTTAGTAGAACAACATTTTTAATAGTGCAAGAAGACAGACAGTCCAAGTGAACATGCTCCAGTGACCTGTATTCAGCTTCCACTGGGCAGCTTTGGTGCCAGGCTTTTTCTGGAGTAGCTCTCATCTTTAATCTTGGGGCCTCAGACCTGCAACCTGGCCTGACACTCTCTAAGTGCAGTAGATTTAGTATGAAGTGATGAGACTGAACCTGGTCAAAGCCACTAATCTCTTCACCTTGCACCTTTTTCATCTGATCCAGGTCAGGCGAGGACTGTTTATCAAGTGCTGCTACCGTGAACAGAGAGCATCTCATTGATTTTTATATTTTTTGCAAGCTTGACTTCTAACTAATGCATCATTGGCCGCTCTCATTGTCAACCGGCTGTATGTTTAAGAGGGGATTAAGGATTATTTAATATGGTGAGAAATTCTTTGGAAGGTTACTAGCTCATGCATCACTGTCAAAGAGTGCAGGAATGCAGGAACAACTTCATTCCAACTTCTGTGTTACTTTATAAGTGGCTGTCGCTGTTGTGACGAATGAAATTCTGTAGGAACTTAGCAAACTTATCAAAGTGACAAACTTTTAATAAAACTTTCATGCCTTTTGTGATGAAAGAGAATCAGCGAAGTCATACATGACAACAAAGGCCTTTTGTGTTTTCACATCATCCTCGTGTCATAACTCATATCTGTTGGTATTTGATGACATCTTGCACCCTGCAGCTTGCCTTTGCTATATTTACATTAGCACTATGTCATGTGGAGTAACACGTAAATCAATAAAGGAGATCAAATCAAATTGCATCTGACGTTAAATCAAATCTAATCTAATCAAAATGTACCTGAACGAAGCTGTTTAATACGCCCGTTGCTGCTGCTGATGTCCACGGGAAGCATGTCCTTGAACCAGGAGATCTCCGGGTCCGGGTTCCCACTGGCAGCGCACAGCATGGTGGCGGTTCTGGTCCTTTCAACCACCTTCAGCTGGGGACCCATATCGATGGTGGGGAAGCCATGGGGGATCTGGTTCTCTGAAAATTTACAAAGGCAGATTTTTAGTATATCTAGAGACATGCACACAGAGAGAGAAAGAAATTTAAAAAAAAAACAAAAAGAGGAAAGGAGTGTTTACAAAAGGAATCTAACAGAATTGACTCTCAATTGTTGTGAAAGGCACTGAGAGCTTCGGAGCTGTTGAGCTAGCAAGGACAGAGAAGAGCATGAAAGAGAGCAAATACATTTCAGGGACTACAGGTCGAACAGTAATCAGAACACCCACAGGCACACACACGCACACACATTAGTGTAAGAGCAGAATAAACTACTGGGGAATGGTATGATTTGGATTTCAAATTTTGGGTTTTTAAAAAAAAAAAACTGTCTCTGATTGATTATCATAGCAGGCTTATTACCCCACACGGGGAGTCTCAGGTTTAGACAGGGAAAGGATAGTTGCAATCTGCCTCTGGGCACCCATGCATAAATGAGCCGCCTTAGGCTTAGCAAGCCAAACAAACCTATTTGAATAATCCAACTCATCATAATGGATGTAGCGGCATATCCATGACAACACAAAGTATTATGCTTAAAGCAGAATTTAGGATTCTAGGGTGAAAGTTCTCACTCTCTTAAATATATATGGACTTCATAGAATGAGGTTATGAAAATATAAACAATTTGTAGTCCATGGCCACCTCAGTCTTTAGAAAGAGGAACATCCCTGGATACAGTATCTATCTTTGACATTAAATGCTTACAGTGTGTTGTGGGAAACTTGTGGGAAAACTTACAGTCTAGTCACGAAGTGAAGCTCCGTAGTTTAATTTTTTACATACTTTACAATGGTTTTGCAATCCAGACACCTGCCCAAATAATAAATCCTAATTTAACCTCTGAACAAAATTAATCAAAAGGAAACACGACGACCCTTGGGAGGTCTTATTATTAGCTTAATCTCAAACTTGTAATCTTTTTTATCTTATTCTTTTATACAAAGATGTGTCCTTGGGGCCACAGTGCTACGATTAAATCCTTAAAACAAAGCTAATGATTGTAAGTCCTGCCTCTGGTTCACTGTCAGAAGAGGTCTAACTTCAGGTAAAGAATAAGTAAGTGATAGCTGTCTTCAGGGATGAACTACATTAATAAAAGATACAGATTTGGCTTTTGAGGAAAGTTTAGGGTCTAAGGGCAGCATTAAAAAGGATTTTTTCCGTTTTTGCCCCTTAACTTGGCTTGTCTAAGTCAAAAATCCATGTGTAAAGATATATGGCTGGAGCATTAATAGGTGCATAGGTGTTGACTTTGTTCTGATCCCCAGCAGAGCATTTGTTCCTTCTTTCAACCTTGCATTTGGCCTAGAGCCCGGACCGTCTCATATTCAGATGTAGTCGACAGTTCTCTGCATGGTCTCTTATCTTTGTGGCGAGGCTTACTTCCTGTCTGACAACATAGGATTTGTTTTCAGACATCCCAACTGAAATTGGGATACCTCTACAAAGCAGACAACTACAGCACAATGAAATAATACTGTTCACACTGTAGTTGTATGAACAATGGTAACAGAAGAGCCCAATGTTCCTCTGTGGTTTGCTCTGTCTGACCTTCAAATAGAGAGAGAAGAGAAAAGGTGCAGAAAAATGGTGGCCAAAGATGAGCACAATGATACATTTCTCCGACATCCTCTTTTTAAATTGCAATGTGGGGAAACTATTAAATAATACTACACTCAGAGGGAGCTGAACTCCAGTCTCACCTACTCACAATTCAGTTAGAACATGTTCATAATGGCCACAGAGAGCCACCTGAGAGAAGGTCGCCTTGTGGCTGCTGACATGGACCAATTTTCGTATATGCACATTCACTGGGATGGGAGGGACAGCAGGCTGTGAACTCAAGTAGGTAATGTGCATGTCTGTGCAGTGATGCAGCAAAACCATTCTGTACTGGTGATATCATCTAGATTTTGACAGAACTGAAGGTCTCAAAAACTTGCCATTTTTGTATCCATGTATTTCATCAAATAATCAGTTCTTATGAGTAATCTTTGTACAAAATTAGAATGTTTAATTTTATCTTTACACCCCGATTGTACATGATCTTCAATCAAATATGAGGAAGTGGATACAAAGAAAATACTAGTCAAATCGTCAGATCTCAGCTGATTCCCAGAGTTTGTGCATATGACACGTGGTTGGGCACCACAAATTACCAAATCTCTCAACCAGCACATGATGCTGCTTCCCTCTAAGTCCAGCGTAAAGTAACTATTTCCTTGAAACCAATCGATTCAATGAGGCATGACGCTTTCCTGTCAATCACATCTAGCCTGTTACCTTAGGGATTATACAGAGGATAACTGAAGTCTGTCATACCATATTTGAAGTTGAATGCCTTAAGATTTGTTCTGTTTGCTCTAAGATGTTCCTGCAGCAACTTTCAAGTCTTGTAACATACAGTTACCCACAGAAATAAGTCTAGCCTTACCGCTAAAGCTATTTTTGTTTTGTGCAATGTTGAACTATGAATTTCACCGAATACACTGGTACATAATAATGGTACATTATTTTCCACCGAACCCTCTTGTCTTGCTGCCTATAGAATATCTATTATTAAGATGATTTGCAAATGTCCCCAGGCGGTGAAAAATGCAAACCATTTGTAAAATAGGGTGAAAGACCCGAGAGGAGCTATTACACGAGTCAGTGGCTCTGTCAAAGCAGGAGGCATAAACAGGGAATACTTTAAAAGGTGCACAGCTGCTGCAAAGCTTATACATGAATCTCTCCCCTTCCTCTACTTAATGTTTGCGTTGCTGGCGAACTGTAACTACAACTGGCAGACTTTGCTGTCACACTATGTCTGATTAGTGGAAAGACCATTTTGGCTTCACTTTATGTGTCAATTCTAACATGGGAAACTGTTGAATGGAAGACTGGCCTTGCTGCAAGTACAGTAGACTTAATACATATGTAGGAGGCAGAAAATTATTTCCATAGTAAGTGCTGCACTGGCAGCAGGAAACATTCAGGGTTAGTTGCTCTTGTGGTAGCGTAACAAGGAAGAATGGAGAAGCAGTTCAATCACATGAGTTAAACAAGGGTTTAATTGTTAGAGAAATATTTAAAAAAACAATCTACAAACACAATTTAAACTATTTTCACAGCGCAGGAACAAAATCTCACAAGGCTTGTTAAAATATAATGCAAAAAGATAATAAATGTTTGCAAACATTTGAGTTGGACCTTAAATGATTTAGTTTTCAGTTTTCAACTTTATCCCTTAACAATATGCCATTGTGCTATAATGGGCCAGGCCAAAGACTGAAGATGAATCGTGGACATGCAGGTCTGTCACATTTTTAACACCCTGCCTCAGAAGCACAAACTGTAATTTGACCCCTTGTACATTTCTCTCAATAGGTTTTCCAGTGCCTTATCTAATTTTCTTTAGTTACAATGTTTACATAATACTCTGTATAAAAAGGTAATTTTTTTCTTTTCTCTTAGAATGACAGCAAAACCATGCAGCTCACATTGTAGTTTTCTAAAGTTCCCCATGTCCTTGGCTTTTGTTGAAAAGGAATAATTAAGAGTTCTCTCTATACACACACTTATCAAAGATCTAGTCGAGCTCATGGGTAAGATTTGAGCCCTGTCTGTCGGCTCCTACTACAGCAGCTCCTGCGGCTAGCCTTGTCTGCCAACCTGTCATCCCAGGAAGACGAAGACATGCCTTTGTTCAGTCCTGTTTAATTTGAAAGGAAAAGAAAAGGGATGGGGAAATTTGGAGAGAATCCAATGAAACAGTGCAGGCGATGCAGGTTGATGTTTGTCAAGATAGAGGGCATTTTTAATAAAAAGGCCCTCTTGTGCTCGAGTGTAATTCATCAAAAAAAAAAAAAAAAAAAACCAACTTTCTCTGTCTAGCCCAGGCAGGAAAATTCAAGTAAGGCGAGAATCCTGCAATAACATCACGTAGGCGCACCATTACTAAGATGAACAGAGCTTCAACATAAAGAAAACTCAAAAAAAAAGACAAAAGAAAAAAAAGTAATGTGTGACATTATTGTGCATATATACATACTGCACAATCACAAACAACTGTGTATGGTGCAAGCAAATTGTCCTCCTACTGATCTTAAAAAATGCAATAGATGTCTCATACTGGGGTGTGTTCAATCTGTTTTAAGGGAGGGGTATTTAATGGGACTCCATTTTATTTGTAAAGTGCATCTGTGATACAGTTGTTTCCACAAAAAGTGGCACAAACGCCTTCAATATGCAAATGTATATGTCCAGAGGCAAAGCCAGAAAGACATCAGATGCAAAACTAGGTATGCATAAACTGGTTCCTCCATGCTGTGCAAAATAAGAACTATTGTTCTCCCAACAGCTGTTTATCACGCACACAGTCATACTGCAATATGAGAAGCACAGCAGAAAAACTTGTTAACTGTGGTTATAACAGTACAGTAAAAGTGAGAGGGCAGAGGGTGGTGGCTTAATATGGTTTTGTGGTTGTACTACTCAATTAGGATAGCAGTGGGGCCTTGAATATGAACAAAATCTGGGGAAACGTCTTGAAAACATAACACACTAAACAATTATGTTAAAGCGGTGTTAGGAGAATTGCTAAACGCAATGTTTGCAGAATCAAAATAAAAGATACTAGATTTACCACATCAAACTTTATCAGGCACCTGCAAACTCAACTCTGGTGAGTGTCTCACTTTGTAATCCCTCTGATGGGCCTCAGCTCTTCTTATGGACCTTTAGGAAGGTATTATGGAAATTTGAAGTTCCTTTGAAAAACGACCTGGTTTTAAACTCTTAAACTGCATCAAACTGCTTACTTACTTAATATTTAGTTGGAATTTCACCCACATTCACTCATCTTAACTTCAGTTTCAAGGATAGTTGAAATACTTGCTTGCACTTTTAGTTCATCAAAGCTGAGGTAGGCAACATCTAGACATCACACTAGCTGTAGCGTGAGACTCTTAAAGAAGCAACTCCGCTGCACCCTCCTCTCCCTGTTTTTGCTCCTACTTGCGTTTTATTTTGTTTGTTGTCGCTCTCGCTTCTAAGGCGACTTCACACTAAAGATTCACAATGAGACGAAACACTTGCAGGGAAAGTTGCAGTGGCGTAAACTGGTCAGTCTCAGCATGACTCCAGCCGGCGGCTGTTATGAAATATTTGCCCAATGACACCAAAAAGAAATTGGCTACCGCAGCACTTATGTCTTTGCTACCGCTATTTTCTTGTGAGCGCCTGATCTGTGCTGCACATTTGCAACTCTCAAAAAAAGATGAGAGAGACGCAAGATGACTCACTACTTAGCTGCTTTCATCATCAGTTCAAAATAAAATAAAACTATTTATTTATTTTTTACCAACTGATTCAGCATTTGCTAGCAAGTGAGGTTTGCTTGCCTGACATGGGTTTTACTTGCCCTGGGCAATTAGTCAGTCATTATCGTTGAACTCTGGGTGTGCCTCTGCTGTAAAAGCCGCAGGCAGGTGAGGTAAGATTCAGATGAGAGAAGAGAGAAAGAAAAAGTGAAAAGGAGAGGGGAAGGGAGGAGAAGAGGAGGGGGCAGGGGAGGGGTGCATGCCAACCTCCTGCCAGCTCAAATTACCAGTGTGAGTGGAGCGTGGCAGCTAGGGCGATGGGTCTAATCAGAGCCCTGCTGAAAGAGACCCGTCCCTGTCCTCCTGTCCCACTGGGAGGCTGCTGGAGCTCAATCCCACACCAACGCCAGCCAGCGTTTTTTCCTTAACCCAAACACACTCATCTCAATGGGGGAAAGCACTCCAGACACCCCAGTTCCCTCATAACAGGGGAGCCCTGACTCAGTGGCACAAGATATAACAGTTCTGCATAAAAAATGCCTGCCTCATTTCCATTTCAGTCTGCCCTAGTATCTCCTTCCTTCTTTTATTCAGCTGTGCAGTTATTAAAAGGAAAAAGGTCACTCAAAGAACATGAAGTCATGAAACACATATTACAGAGAAAATATTGCTATTACATGAACAGGGGTTGTGTGTATACTTGCAAGATGCCCACAGCATGTTGCTTCATTCTGTATCAATAGTTAATCGAATTCAGCATCAATGTAAGCCATCAAAAATTAAGGTGACAGAGCAAGCTTACCTTAGCTCTTTAGCGTACACATCTGAGCTGATCTCATTTACAGTGAGAAATAAAAGGCCTTATGATCTCCACGTGTGGCTGTTACCAAGTGATGGATGACAACAATTAAAGGTGATGTCTCCTTTGATGGAGCCAACCAAAGGACCACAGTGACAGCAACACAGCCACTTGCCTCATGAAATATTACTGCTCTAAAATCTACCCTTTTCAACATACATCAAGTGCTCTGCCCTTATACTGTAGGTAAAAAAACGTGTAGGCCACCTGTGTGAGGATGTGGAGCATTTAGCGCTTGACTAATAGCAGCATTTTTATAAGAGCAGTCTCGGTTGTTAAATGTGTCAGAAAACTACAAAGATTACGTTCTCACTGTTTCCTATGTCTAACCAATGAACACTTTTAATTATTCACCTTTCTGCTGGTCCAAGAGGCAAGGGAAACTAAAAATAGTGCATTAAGTGATGGCTTCGTCTCAACTAGTCTTGAGTCAATCTGGCCATGAAAAGTAGACAGGCCGTCTGCAGAAACAAAGCGCGTGGCCTGTGGCTGTTTCGAGCCGAGTATATTGTCGAGACAGACATTTACATCTGCCTCAGACGCAGGAGTGTGTGAGAACCATCAGCTGCAGCAGGAGGTGCAAAGAGAAAGCCAAAGCTCACATGAACCTACTGGAAGAGCTCTATGAATAGTTGGATTGCTGATGGAGTGTAAAACATTCAGCAAGTTCACTTGGAAAATGCTTAACTGCAAGGGTTTTATGAGGAGCGGCACAGAAAGCAGCATTTATTGCTCTGTTCTCACAGAATGCAGGTTCTTGGTTCAAACCTGTCAGCCAGCTGGGGGCCTTTCTACAGAGTATGACTGTCACGAATGTGAATGTGTGGGTTTCCTCCAGGGTGCTGCTGTTTTCCCAAGACATGTAAGCTGGGTTAATTGGCTAATGTAAATTACCCTATGTGCATGTAAGTGTGCTGTCTGTCTCTGTGTTATGCCATTTACACCAACACACTGTATAACTGATTCCATTCCCTTTTGTGCATTTAATTTTGAACCTTCGGAGCACTCTGATCAAAAATGGACTGGTTTGGGACCCAAAAACTTGGTTAGCACCAAAAAATGGCAACCAAAGTGTGTGTGTCACATTCTACAGGCCACTTTGCATTGAGCAACATTGGTGACGTATCCTTGATTACAATGGTTCTGTTCATAATTGGTTGTTCTCTAGATAACAACAAGGTTTCTAGAACATTGAATGCAAGTGGTTCATGCACCAGAGCTAATTTGGATTAAATATTTCCCATGATTCAGTCAACTTTCACCTTTTATGTGTTTAAGAGGAATGGCACAACTTACATGTGTTTCTTTCCGATATCCCGTGACATTCAGGCAGACACTAATAGGCCTCACGGAAAGGCAGACAGGCCCAACTGGTATTCATGTAACCACCTCACTACTTTTGACATGCAAAACATCGCAGGGCAAGGAGTTTTCTCACATGTTCTGCCACGAGGGGCGTGTGAGCAGGACCCTCCTGCTCTTCAGAGAAATGCTAGTTGGCAGAGCTCCCCGTGCAGAGGTCTCCTCAGTAGGGATAACATGGCACACCCCAACATCAAAGACTCTGCAAGGAGGCTATTGATGTAATACTGTTGTAATGACATGAAAACAGTGAGAATCTCCATGGAAATGGGGACAAATGTACAGTATGCAATAAAATGTGCTTTGAAATAAGTCTGAGCATCTTGTCGAGCCAGCAGTCTTTGGCATGCAATTTCTTAATCCAGGTGTTATTTTACATCCAATTAATATAGTGGTTCATCAAACAAACATACTTCAAAGATAACTGCACAAACGCGCACCTGCATGCAAAGGACTGTCAGAAAATCACTGTTAGGGATAATTTTAGACCAAAACAGCTGAAAACACAAGTTCTCCCATTCATTTTATTTTGAGTCCCACCAGAAAAGTTGAAGCAGAGTCAACTTTGCAATAACCCAACTCGCAGCCACTCTTTGGTGGCCAGTCTGCTGATGGAGAGAGCAGAGTTGAAAAACCATGTCACAAGGGAATACAAACACTTCATATGCACTTGCAAATAAGCCGACACTGTTACATCTCCTCATTCTGAGTGAATGCTGCCTTAATGCGTTTGTTAATGCTACATGCTAGTGGCTGTATCAGTGTGCTGTTATTCTGCTGTTTATCCAAGTGAAGTTGGAGTAAAAAGACTGTAATGCACGCCATGACCTTTGAAATAATACACTTTTTTGTCTGGCTGAGCAGAACATTTGGCCTTACTTCCTCGCCTACAGGCAGATAATCAATAACAGTCATCTACACCCCCCATCCACCCTCTACTCCTTCCTTTCCTTCCTTCCTTCCCTCTCTTTTTAACATCTTCCTCTCTCCAATTTCATATTCATCTCTACCCTTTTTCTCCTATGTGATATCATACTTCCACTGTCCGCAGTTTGATCTACGGCCTTGCCAGACACCCTGTGCCTGTTATTTATGCTGCAGCGTACCAGTTAGTACATCACTATGGTCTCCAACCATTACTGCCACCCAAGGGTAGTCCTCTGTATTGACATGGTTATGCTGACCATGTCACCTTGTGGAAAAGGCATAGCCGCACAGATTCACATCCTCCATTAAATACGCTATATGAGAAGCAGAGCTGTAGGCTTTCATTTTAAGATTACACCTCTACTTCTTGCCTCGTGGTCCTACCAACAGGAGTTTTACTGAAGACCCTTGAGATTATAGTATTACAGAGTGCACGTTTGTGGTTTGCTACTCGTTTTAATGTAACTGCCTCTAAGATGGAAAACCTGAGGGCTCATGGTAAATTTCTGTGGTAATACGATGTGGCTAATAAGACAGGCTATTCCTCCAGGTGTCTCAGAGAAAAAGGAACAAGGACAGGGCCAAAAATCAAGAAGCGTGACAGTTAATGAAATCGGTCTCAGAAAGGAAGCTGAGGAGCGGTTCGCAAATAAATGAATTAATTGATCCTCTCCACGACTCAAATTAATCATCGGCAGAGCTTTATTGTGACATGTTTAGTGTAATTACAGCAGATAGGGATGGCTTTTATGAGTTCTGAGAAAGGCAGTGGATGTAGTGGAATGTGGCAGGTTCTGTTAATTAAATCCTTACTGACTGGGCTCCTGTGACAGCCTTTACTTATTCTCAGTCAGAGATAATGAATAACACAGAGTCTACGAGTCAATGTCGACAACTTCAGCTAGTGTTTTGCATAAGTGATGGGTGTTCAAAACGTTACATTTTGGCATGACCTATTAACTCTTCATCTATACGGAGGCAAACCCAATAATTTCATCAGTGCTGGTCAACCGCAGTGTGATGGCCACACACTGAAAGGACATGGTGGTAACTTTGTTTATCTCTGTTTCATTTACTTACTTTAGATTTTCTAGTATAAAACTCAAAATGCTTATAATCAGTTATTTAACTTTCCTTATCAATTTTTCATATATATAATGTAGTTTCATGAACTTTAGATATCAAATTTTTGATTGTGCATGTATAGTGACAGCACATCATTTAATTTTTTGAGTTTAGTCAGTGGGTGTTGCTGCTTAGGTTGCCTAGCCGACCAGCAACAACAACAAAAAGTCCCAGCCGTGTCGGACTTGATTAAATGGTGTTGATCTGCCAATTGCAGTACACCACGGTCCTCCTAAATCGTGAGGAATGTTTGTGAGGTCAGTTTGTGCTGTTCAGTTTTCTTCTTTTGATGCTTGAGGTTAGTTCTGCTATGTTGACCTTTTTAGCATTTCTGTTACTTTTTGTGAGAAAAAAAAGGAAGAAACATATTTCAAAGATCCACCTGTGTCTCTGTCCATGACAAGCAACTGAGATAAAAGAAACACTCTGTGAAAGGAAGGCTGAAACACAACCTTTGACCAGAAAGTGCTTGATGGCTGGTATTAGTCTGTGGCTATATTGAATTAGCTGGCAACTTTAAGTCTTTTCAGGAAAGGTTAGATCTACATATCATCTCACTTATTGTAGTTTGAACATCAGGTAAGATTCTAATCACACTGAAAAGACAGACCTGCTTTGCCAAAACAGTCAATAATTGGGTGAGGTATCGTTATTACATTAAAAATAATACAACAGCACGTGCAGCTAACTACTCAATGCGAACATGCCCTGAGACTGTGAGAGTTAAGTAGAGCAGACCTGACTCTGAGCCTGCTTGTTCAGTCAACCTTCCCTTGCGAAACAGGTTGGAAATATTAATGCAGATGTAACACATGCAAAATCAACAGTGCTTTCTGACCGATCAACTACAACCTTGAAAAAAACAGCTTAGCAGCTTAGAGAAAATGGGACCATGCCTCTAACACATGAGAAAAATGTCAAGCTTAAGGCCAAGCTATAAGGCTGATAGTGAGTCAAGCCGTTCTCCCCCACCTTCAATGGCCCAGTGGGTAAGCCAAAAGGGCCTGGTGTGTAAATGTGTGAGAAAAGGGGGTCAGGGTGAGAGGACTCCCATTAGCCAGCTCATTGAATGTAGGTATTAGAACTCCCTTGACATGCAGCAGGCCCATCCATCCATAGCTAGTCAAGGCCTGGGGAGCCATTGACTCATTGGCCTGCAGACTTTTAAGGTGGACCTTGCTCTTTACCTGCAGCAGGGCACCTTTTTTTTTTCTTTTTGCACTGCTTGTTGTTTTTTTAAATTATTCTTACAAAGAAGTAGAGACTGCAATTTAACAGAAGAAATAAATATCTATAACACATGTTGACAGTGTATTAGTAATGTATTACATTGTCATTTTTGGGGTGATCTGAATGAATGAGGGTGGTCAAAACATAAAAAACATTATCAATAATGAATGTGCTTCAACACAGGAACTGAATCCTTTAAAACAGGGTTGAATTAATTTACAGGGCTTTCATATTTGATGGTTAATGTTGTCTATAGTAAAGATATTTCTCTTTGTCCAATCATTGATTTGCATTGTTCAGAGATGGACAGTGTCAGATTCAGGCATCTTTCGCTGTTCATCAAGGCATCTAACATCAAGCCATTTGGATTAATTCATCTACACTAAAACAACAAATGCAATACACAATTATGGGGCTAATATATTGGAATTGAAATATTTGAATTTAAAAAGTATTCAACTCATAAATGGAATGTCGAGATCAATAAATAACATGTATCTTAACCTCTAAAGTAGTGCCTCTACAGAAATGTCAGGCATAAAACTTTTACACTGCTATATTGAGTTCTGTTCCTTTTCTGATGCAAGTTTCACTTGTATCAGCTATTCAGCAAGTTCTTTTAGTAATTTCAACCCAATTCTGATTTACAATCTATATTGCGTGGTTCTCCCCTTCCACGAGAAAATTAAATGTAAGAGACCTCTTTATTAACAGCTGTTGATTGAAAAATGCAGAGTAGCACAAAGATTGGGGGACATTTTGAACCATCACTAACCATAAATACACCTCTAACTAAATTCTTAAAAAAACCCACCATGAACAATGAGCAAATTGATTTGCTGCAAAATTACATTGTCGCTGTCTGCAGAGCTCCGGCTGCTCGGCTTTAACTACGCTTTTGACTCTCATTTGACCCTTCAAACATCAATTCGATTCAGGTGCACATTTGTGAGTGACATTTTTTATCACCTTGTGTGTTCATATTCAGGAAGACAGCTTACATTTCTGGAAAAACAATACTTCTTCACATTTAGATATCAGACTGGCCTCTTGTCTGGTTTATGAAAAACAGCACTCCAATACACACTGGGCTCAGATAATCAGGAGCAAGTGCAAACAAATGTAGCGACTAACAAAACATGAATAAATCATATAGGCAAAAATGCAAAAAAAAGATAAGTTACCTCACTGACATTCTAATAGAGGAAGCACTCTGTCACTCTGGATGCACGCATGTTGAAACACTATTGATAATCACATTGGTCATGCTCCCACAAGCAAGTCTTCAGTAAAATTTGTAATTGAATAATGAAAGCCTACGGCTTCTGTTTGTGGCAGATATTTAATAGCTGATGTCAATTCACGGATGTCCCTGTCTGTTCATGACGATGTGCAGATATTAACAGATGAGCATGTTTTGTCACATCTCCAATATCTTCTAAAGCTCAGAGACAACATCCAGATGAAGAGTTCAATATGTCCTGCTGAATAATGGCAGCCAAAACTCCACATTGAAACAGTGATGGGTTACAGATCTGCTCTCAATAAATGCATGTCTGGGTCCACAAGGAACAATATTTTAGTTGACAAGCTGTGTAGCATGGAAACACTGACATGTACATGCATGTATGCAATATTATGCAATCCAGTATAAGAGCTTTGCAATGAGGACCACTGGGAGCTAATAAATGTTAAAAAGTTCAAGGAGAGGTGATGATTCAACTTAGTATTGTTTGTTGTTGTTCTACATTTGAAACAAAAGCAGTGCTTTTTTCTATATGTGTTGCTATTATTGTGTGGATCTTTTCTAAGTGACTGTGAACAGGAGGAAACAAAAATAACTTTAACTAAACAAAGTTAGTTTATCTTAAAGCTGGGGTAGGCAACATCTGGATATCAAGCTAGGTGTAGCATGTGATTCCCTAAGGAAGCAACCTGCTTTTGCTCTGGCTCGCATTTTATCTTGTTTTGTTTGTTGTTGCTCTCTTTTTTGAGGCCAGCTTACACAAGAGATTCATGACAAGACAAAAAGGTTGTAGGTAAAGTTGAAGTGTTTTAAACTGGTCCGTTCCAGCTCAACTTTAGCCGGCTGACAGTGTCGTCTGCAACTCAGCTTGTCAAGTCACCAGAGGCCAGTTATAAAACGTAAGGTACGTAACTTGTTTCAACAGCCAAACAGCCTGTAAGAACATCACCTGTTGCAAAGAAGCGCAGTGTAGAGCAGCTAATAGGAACACACTCACTCTGAAATAACAGTGATTGGCCAAAAGTCCCGTCATGGTCTGAATACAGGCCCAAGGAGAGGTGTAGAAGTCTAGTGTTCTTTCAGACCAGCTGAAATTACAATATGCTGAAACATTATTATGGATTTTTTTCCCAATGACACACTACCACAGCTTTAAGAAGAGGAATTGTTTTGGTACCTTCCCTAAAAGACTGGAGTATACATCAGCATCATCAATGCACCTGGAGATACTAAAGGGAAGAATTTCTTCTACATTTATTTTGCCATTTTCTTCTTCTTTCTGCTTCTTGTGCTTAGTGTTTGAGTAAATGTGTTTTTTAGGAGAAAATGGAAAGCTCTGACACGTTAAAGCACTCTTTAACTTCAAAAAAACACTGGCCCCCGAGAGTAGGATAAGTATGTCCCAGCATTAGCTTTTCCATAATACCTTTCAGGATGCTGAATTTTCTCCAAATTGGTTGAAGTTATGGGATAAATTAAAGAAATGTAAATCTGCTCTTGCATTATTAGGATAGGCTGCAGATGTGTTTTGAGGTTTTTTAATACCAAATTACATGCTTTCAACAATTTAGAAAGTGGTGGGAAGCAGCCAAAGCTGTAATGATCAAGTTAAAGAGCCAGTTTAATTCACCACCTGTTCTCAGAGAAACAAACAAAAAAAGACTTAATTCTTTGATTCCA
>JAQFJA010000004.1:18783707-18793948 GCA_029874485.1 Naso brachycentron
GATCTTAAAGCACCTGAAATTATTCTCAAAGAACTTTTTGACCTCCCATTAAGTGTATTTTTTATGTGTGAGGGTAAAAAAGGGGCTAATTTTAACTTACTGACAAAATATTAATGAAGCTTAATGTATTATCAGCTGTACCAGAATCAAGACAAAACCTCTCAGGTGAATGAGGTTACTTACTGTCTGCCACAGAGGAGAACACCATGCAGCTGAGTAGAAGCAAGAACAGCAACGCCCCTCTGGGCAGGAGGGGCACTGCCAGGTGAATATTAGGCACCATGTTCAAAGTTGAGACTGCTCCCTCCTCAGTCCCCTGCTAGACACGTCCCACTCTGACAGGATCAAAGACTAACACCTGGGAGAGAAAAACACATGCAGAACAGGAGCACAGAAACATTAGTATTCAAACTCATCATGTATTTGCATATATTTGAATGAGCATAATAACACAGTAAAGCAGAAATATCAAACGCGAGTCAGAACAGAGCTGAACCAAAGGAGACATAAAACTTGTATACTAGTAAGAAAACAACAGCGCACAACATGGAGATCTTTGCTTGCTATCAACAAGGCATCCAATACCCACAACAAAGTTCTGCTCGGGGTGGCGGAAAATACAAGTGAAGCAAAAGTAACACGCAAACTACATCAGCAGAAGAGTTGGGAAACAAATGCAGTGCTGTGCTACGGAGAAATCATGGGAGGAAATGGCAAGAACAAAGGGAAGGTCAGGATTAAGCTTCTCAGCTATCCTCTCACAATAGAGATCAGTCAAAAAACCCAGAGGACCTCCTAAACAGGACTCCCTGAGGACCACCGCCCACTTAATGTTCCCCATTAAGAAATTGAAACTGTGTCTTCCAGATGGGTTCGAATCACACAAAGTGCTGTGATCTCATAAGATGACAACATGCATGCATGCATAAACATTAAACATACAACACGCCCCATGGGGGAAATATTTGGTCAACAAAGCAGCAGCAGGTGGACCACAAATTAACTATAATTAACTGAGCTATAAAACAGAAGGCATTGCTCCATCATCTTAAGTAGTAGGTGGAGACACAAAAACAAAGGCTGTCCCTCAAATTAAATTGCATAAGCACTGATTCTTTGTCCTTTTAGGAATTAAATTCAGTGTAGGAAATGACAAAGCTCACTGATAAGATTCAGATATACGACTTCAAGTTTGTAATAGCCTGCAGTTTCGATGTCTAATGCTATTATAACCAAAGTAACTGTGTATCCCCATAAACTGAGCTAACTTAATTTCTTATCCCTACACTCTTGCCCATGGCCATCTGTGATGAGTAATCATAATGCTACAAAGCAGACCACAATATGCTAAGGATAGATATCTCTCTTAAAATGAAAGCAGTATCTCCAGAGGACTTCAGGAAAAAAAAAAAGAAATAAAATGAGAAAAGTTTTAAAAGTTTTAAAATAAGCCTACTTTTTGTCTTCAAGGGCTGCCTGACAATGATTCTGTACAGAGCTTTTTACAAGAGGCCTGTTGGAACCGAATTGAAAATTTTCTCAGCTCTGCTCATTCTCACTGCCGAGTATAAAGTAGCGACTGAACAATACTGATTGCTGATATTTGTGAAAAGAGAAAGAGAGGCGCTCACAATGCAGAATATCTTGAGGCTTACTGGGTGGCCGGTCAGCTTTGGTCTATTCAGTTCAGCTAAATAAGTTAGAGTGTCAGGAACACAATGCCTCCAGTATCTTGTGGAAAAAAGAAAAAAAAAAAACAACTTTCCATTCTTAAGCCTGTGGAGGTGCTGAGCAGCCCATTACTCGTGGGTATTTCAATGCGTGTGGAAACAGAGAAAAAACACACACACTGGGCACCTCCTCAACCACCCTCTTTGTGAAACAAGACCAAGAAAAACACTCTGCAAGGCAAAGATCTTAGCAAAGCAAAATTTCAAGAATTTCCTTTTTCTTCATCTGAGCTCTTAACCTCTTTCGACAGGTCTCTTGGCAAAGAAAAAGACGCGCATGGCTGAGTGCAATGATGAAGGAAGGCTATTTGTGAGTCACGTTGCTGGTACTTCACCTGGGCACCGCTGCAGACAGGTGTCATTGATGACTAGCTCTTCATTATTATTTGTCACTGACAGGAATGTGCCTCAGGTTTTCATGTTTACTAAACCAATTTCCGATTGCAACACACCCTGCATCTCAGGAATTTCCTAACAGCGTGCAGCCACCATCATCTATTGTCAGTGAAAGTTCAAGCTGTGAGCGTATCAGGCTGTAATAAACTCCTCCCTGTATGTACATTTTCGAGAAAAACAGCTCCGACAATTCATAAACGTCTTGGAAAAAAGATTCTCTTTGTGTCTTCACCTTCACTAGTAATGAAAAATCGGCTCATCGTTGGAGTGTTAAGCTGTCATAGTCAGAAGAAGAAGAACAGGCACAAATACATCGTTCAAGGTGCCAAAGAATTGGATCACACCCCCACTCTGAAACAAGAATGAAAGACATTCAGGCCCTGTTTTTATTTCAGGCTAATAGCCCAAGTTAGCTTTGCAAAATGAGTGTAACTTACATCAAGTTTGTTGGCTGACAAATTTGTTTTGACACTCATTTTAATGTACGCCAGCATTGCGTTGGTTCGTGTCGGTGGGTAGAGCGAGCGAGTGAGTGAGGCTGATAGAGTTGGCTACTCGCCGTGCTCCAAACCCTTGGCGGTGGAGGGATATCTTTTACAGCAGATGCCAGAGAGAGGCAGATGCTTTTCATCTTCAATGAGACAAATTCCTAGAGCGAGGTTTATTCTTTATTTATTTAGCTACTTATTTATCCCAGTGCTGCTTGGTGCCTCCCAGCTGCACACAAACACTATGGGACAAACACTCTTCTCTCTGTGGCCACCGTTTGTGCCATGGCGGCGGAGGTACTGGGAAAAGGACAGGGCACAGACGTGGAAACTGTGTAGCGTGATCCAAAATCTGAGCAAGTGGCGCAGCACACAGGAAGCCATTGTTTGCAACCATGTGGGAGTGCGAGAGAAAAACAGTAAGAACGTGTAGGGGTGGATGGCTGCCCTTGTGAGATTATATGTAAATCTTTCTGTCGGTAATAATTTAATTCTGAGGCCTGGTTAGTGTGTGAGAGTAAGAGACCGGAGAGGAAAGAGCGAAACGGAGTTAGTGCTGGATAATTATGGCTAAAATGATCTTTCTGATTATTTTACCACAAATTGAGATCTTAACTAATTAAGGCACGTAACTGGTCAGGATATAGATAGATAGATAGATAGACAGATAGATAGATAGATAGATTACTTTATTAATCCCTACCCTACAGTGACTAAAACATAATACACTTTCACTGCACAAATTTTAATAATGTTTCATAAACAAGCAAAACACAACATATAGCAAAGTTCTTTACAACGTTTTAACTGCCATTTGAGAATTTATGGAGTCTAGCTAACAAACTGTAAAGTGAATTATTATTTAGAAATATTATAAATAATTAACAATTATGGGCTGAGGCTGTGTAAACCAGTGTACCATTACACATAATTAAATTAAGTTAAGAGGAACAGTATTTTTATTGTGTCTATTTAAAAATAATTACTTGATAACCATGATTAGGTGACTTGATATTAGGAAATAATAAAGGAGACAAAGTCCGAGACTTGTTAATTCCATCCACCTCAACATTACACGACACAACATGGAAACATGTTTACATTTAAGTTTAAGCTTTCTGAGTGATTAGCTAAAGTTTAAGAACAGCCCAAAACTTTTAACTTCAATCAATGAACAAAACTGGAAATGTAGGTGGTGATTTTACAGGCTAAACACAATTTATAATGCAGCTCTGGGTCTTGAGTCCTATTCTATAAGATGTCAAGATCATGTAACATCTGTACAGATTGAGTGTTCTATTGTAGCCACATTTTTATCTCAAACCATGAGAGAGAGCAGAAGATTGTTAAAGTGATATTGCAGTTTAAATAACCTTCACCCTCATCAACCATCCTCTTGTTGTGGCAAACACTTTTATAAGCCCTTCAGAAAAAAGCTTTGGACTCTCAAGTGTCTGGGTTCACTGCAATGCAGCACGTTGCATTTACTGAACACTACAAATACTGTTTTGTAGACAGACAACTAAGAGGTTTAGTGAAGTAATTAACAAAGGAACAATAGCATGTGAACATCTCAAACGGTAAACCGCCAAACTCCTGTTTGCTTGTTTGCCACCCACATCAGGTGCCTGTCATTCAGGTTATTACCCGCAACGTCTGTGTGCGTGTGTGTGGCAAGGGAGTGGCCACACACACACAGAACTGCTAGTCTTCAAACAGACAATGGCAGACACAGCTGCGCACAGAGAGCACAGAGGCTGAGTAAACACTACTATTACACTAACTACAGGTAGCTACTCTGCTCTTCATCGTTTCCATCCCTCCTACTCATGTCCTCTCTCTTTCTCCATCTCTGTTTAATGGGTCATCCTGAGCGCTGGGAGGTGGGACAGCTGAGATATATGGCTAGCAGTGCGGGGAGCTAATCATGGCCGTCTCTGGAGGTGATAAACCCAGACCGGAGAGGTTTGTGTTGGCGCAGCCTGCAACGGCTCCATAAACACAGTTACAAGCTGCATTTCGACAGCACTGTTTTGGCCCCTGATTAGTTTTCCGTGCCCTAGAAGTCTCAGCATCACAAGTCTGTGCTCCTCCTTTACCTCAGCAGTTAACACACACCGCAAGAACCCAGGAGAATGACTGCAAGCTGACAAGCCCCATAATGTAAAATGCAAAGTAAGTGTGAAGTGTAAAGTGACAAAATTGGGTTTTCCTGCACCCTGAAAGCCTTCCTGTATCCGCAGACTTGATGGTGCGTGTCTTTTTTACACGGCTGCGACAAGGCTCAACATTGAAATTCACCTTGCAAAGGGTAATGTTCTGTGACCTATCAAGTTTTACAGCACTTTTGTTTACAAGCTGATTCAACAAAGTTAATTGTTAACACAGAAGATTAAGAGACCGTAAGACACCTATAACAGACAAGTGCCCTTTCTTAAGTTGAGCATTATAAAGTAAGGATCCCTGATTATGCTGACCTACAATGAGAGCACTAATGTAATAAAATCATGAGTTAAGAGTGCCTGTGTGGATGAATCAAAGAAACCCCTGAGGTAGTTAGTTTAGGACACTTCAATAATTAAGTACAGCTTAGTAATACTACTGCAGCATGAAATATATCACATTTACAAAACATGACACAGACTCTCAGTGACATAATGTGACATCATCTGTGACACATGATGGTTAATGCACCCAGACCCCTGACAAGGTCCTGACACAGACACTAACCTGCCTCTTGACAGAAAGCAAAGACTGCAATGTATTGGCTTCACCCATATGATACAATGTCGATTGGCATTTAGTCTGGTTGAGTGAACATTTTACAAAACTCAGGCACCGCCATAAATTGCCATTGAAGTAGGGATTTACAATCACCTCTGGGGGCTACCAATCTTTTCAGCTGCAAATCAATCTGGGAATGAAAGGTAATATGTATTACACTGATATGTATTACACGGAGAAGAAGAGACATACCAGAGTGCCACTTTCATTTGAATTTATTGGAGAGTGATTATTGGCGTTGTCGAGCTGCAGAGCAAGGAGAAAATGGCTTGCACTGCATAGAGCTGGGCAAAGGGCCTGCAATAAATCAAAAAGCAGGCTGAATGTAAAACAGACATTCATCAAATAAAAGCAGTGCTGTGTATTACTGGACCAATCGAGTGCAGGAAACTGCTTTCTGGAAAGCAGCACCAACTTAAGGAGCCATATTTACAGAATGCAAGTTAGTTGTGCTTAAAAATTTTAATAGACTATTCATAAAAACTTAAACTTAAATCAAAAACACTGTTTCACTTATAGACAAATGCTCAGCAGGACATATTTTCTAAGTTTCCAAGGCCTTTTGAAGACTAATATTGTTTATTCATCTCATCCTCTTTGCTGACAGCTCAAAATCTAGGTCTGGATTTCTTGCTTATTATCATGGGCTTTAATTTTATGATTATTAAAATTTAGCTTGTAAATCATCACTGTTTATGTTGTTGTTTTATTGAAATATGCTTTTTCTTTCTGTTGATTTTGAAAGCAATTTGATTTTCTACCTCTTCAAAGATTGGAAAAAAGTTATAATATTTGATTTGTTTATATTTTTAGAGAGTCACTGCCTTATTAAAAATGATTCTGCGCTATGGCGAAACATTAAATTGGTAACATAAACTAGGACACATTCTCAATAGCAGATGTGCATATATATCAAAAGGAAATTCACAATGCCAAGCAAGAAAGATGGGCTGAGACGTCACCACTTGACAGTTTGCTTGTGGACAGATGGCGCCATAAAATGACTAGGCAGGCAGCACAGACGGCGTGGACTCCCCCCCTCACACCACACAGAGGGCTTCAACACCCCCACCCCCACCCCCCAGGCAGAAAGCCTAGTCTCCGCCAGTATAAGACAAATAGAATGAAGGCATGTGTGCAGAAAACACTGGCAAATACAGTACTCTATAGATCAATAGCTGGCCAAACAGAGGCAGTTGTTCAGCTCAATCCACAGATATGTGTGGCTTTCTAGCAACCGGAAAAAGCTGAAATATTAGAAGATTAAAGCATTGTAGAACTACGGTAGAACATGGAAGGATATGAAACACAATGCGAACCGAAAACACACTGTATAAGCAGGTTTTTGTAACTGGTAAGTGAAGAAATCTTCACCCTTTTTTTTTAGGTTTAAGTGTATTTTTTTATCTACAGGTTGCACAGAGGTGAATATATTGAGCCTGACATTGTATAGGAGCATAAGAGGGGGCTTTATAGGGCTTCATACTGTTCAGCAGGTGTCTCCACTGTTCTAAATCAATTACCTCTAGTCAGTCAGTGCTTAGGTTAGGGGGGGTATTGTAAATCAGCTTGGTGTCAGGCCAGATTAGTGACTGTAACGGGCTGGGAGTGTAGCTCTTTGGTCAGCAGGGACACTTCAGAGGCCTACATGAGAACCAAGCCGTGGCCTCTCTGTGCAGTGACAGAGCAGTAACTCCAGTAATTACTTGCCACAATATTTTGTAATAAGGTTAGGCTTTATGAGGACGTGTTCTTTAAAACTAGCAGGGAATTAACTACATCCCTTTAATATGTCTAGTCACTGGAGAAAATGCAAATAAATGAGCAGAGCTGCTTTGAGGCAATATTGGATTTTTTTTTTAATCAATGTGATCTAATACTTTGATTTGCCCTGTGTTAAATTTGCCAGATTAGAAAAAAACACTTTTATCTGGGAGTTCATCCAGATTGCACCAACTCCCATTTTGTGCAGACCTGTTTACAGTTCTAAAGAAATTAGGATTGGCTGACTCGTGCTTGCAGAATTCAAACTGACTGTGAAAGGATTAGTCAGGTGCTACCATTGGCCATAAAAGAAAAACACTGATAAGTCACATGCTGATGGGTACAGGGTGGATGCTCTGTGCTTGTGCTTGTTAACTGCAAGCATAAAAGCAGCTTCTTATCTCAACCTCTTCCATCCTTTTATGCAAAATGACTTCTAAGGAATCATTATTTCAACAACCATATTCCATTTTTCACAGAGGTGAGAACAAGCATTGACCTTTTAGCCTCCATTCACTTAGAATTTCCAAGAATTTCCAAGATTTTTCATACTACACTGGATGGTTATGGGATTGTTTGTCTTCAGTCAGAGCTGTAACAGGCAGATGAAAATGTATATTGACACTGTGGTTTTATTATTTCACCTTACAACAGAGCATGTAAACGACAAAGGGGAAACAATCCACCGTGGTTCAAGGTACAGATGAACCAAACCCAGTGTTGACACAGGGAAGGGTTAGACTACCTCAGGGAGGCGTGGGAAAAGCACTATATAATCAAGCATTTGCAGTGGGAAACAGAAACATTGTACCTTATGGTGTCAGGGGCAAAGCATAAGGTTCTGTTTACAAAGGAGAACCCCTTGATGAGAATGATTTTAGTGGAATCCAAAAAGAACAAAAACATGCAATTCTGACACCTATCTTGAGACAAACAGACTTGTGTTACACAAAGAAAAGCTGGGACTTCTGGTCTACCTGAAACGGCTAAGACCTAACAGATTTAACATGGGTTAGTGGCCATTCCAAATGTGGAAATAGAGGATCCCCAAGTCCTAATCCAACTGCTTTCTTGCCTTCCATTACAGACGGCTATACTCTCAGCTGCAGTCTAACTAGTGAAAAGAGGCAGATTCTAATAAGCCGTTCTGTCTTTCTGCCAGTCTGTGTTTCTCTCGTTCCCCAGTTTCCTCCTCCTCTCTCTCCCTTTCTGGCCATGTCTCTTTCTCTGTCTCTTCCTCTCTGCCTGAGCCATGAGCCAGCCTGTTGGAGCAGATGGAACCATATATCCCCATTGCTCTCTGGAGGCATGAGGATTTAAAATGTAAAAGAGATGAGTGCGAAATACGCAGGGACCAGTCAATAAAGGGCAAGACGAACAGGGACTCTCAGCTTAGACCATGTTCATCAAACCAGCGCAGCGCTTCCAAAAAACTGACAATGCTATGGAGCAATAAACTACAATAAAGTAGACTTTAAACTCACCACTAAACTGGCATGTCTGTCCTCACCAAGTATCTCATCCAACATTTTGTCCTACATTATACGAGCAGAGCAGGACACTGTATTTATATTAGTAACAGATGCCTCAAAATGTTCTTCTGTCAGTAGAAAATGAATCTTACAAGTCCAGTCATCAGTTAATTGCTGTAAATCCTTTATAAGTCAAAAATTATAAACATTCTGTGGTTCAAGTTTCAAAGATAAGAGACAGCAGGTTTTATCTGACTGGAGCAGACAAAAATTATTATTTCATTGGTAAGATAATGGACAGAAAACTGATCTGCAAGAATATTGATCACAGCCAAAACATTTCATTAAATCTTTCAGAAAATAAGCCATACATTTCTGTTTCTAGCTTCTCAAATGTTTAAACTTACTTTTCTTAGATCTTTATCACTAAGTATTTAAATTATTTTCAAACAGAACAAGAACTTTAAGTGATCCTGCGGTCCTGGATTGATTGGTGGATGGATGATTCTCACAAATGGTTCATTGCAGCCCTTAAAAGCAGAAGTGATTGTTTTTTAAGGGCTGCAACTAATGCTGTTTGCCACTCATTGGTAAAGATAAAAAGAAACTAATTAGAGCTCCTGGGTTTTTTTTTCCCTCAAATTACTTTGGCTGGACATGTGAAGTTAGACCTGCCTTCCTCACAGCTCACCTTAGACCACCTTTCAGTAATGAGAAAGTATCTGGACGCTGTACCTGTCGTCTGGGGGAAGATTCTGCTTCGTCCGCCATCTCTGGGTGGCAGGTTGACAGACAGAGAGAGTGAAGAACAACAGGCAGACGAGGTCGTGAGCAGTACAATCGATTGCCAGCTGACTAGCAAGGTCCATTATACTGACAGGCCGGAGCCACAACACAACGACCTGCACTCTACCGACGTCCTCATTACTACCTATGAATCTCTCACTGGGACCAATCTCTCTCGTGTTCTATCCATTCTTGCTCTCTCTTGCTTCTGTCTACAGTACGTCTCTTGGCAAAGCACAAGCCTGAATTTCACTCTGTCAATCTGATGGAAGCGTTTTAAAAGAGGGAAAAGCCACACCTAAGCCTCTGCATTTAGCAGCATGCACTAGGCAAGCAATGGATACCGAATCAGAACGACATGGAATAATACACCGTTCTTTAGAGCAATGTTCTTGAGAAAAATACAGCCAATATGTACATTGAGGCCTGTGCAATCTTGAGGTTGACTGTGAGGGAAAATTTTTGCTGTATTAAACATCAACCTGTCTTTCAGCTAAGCTATCTGCTCGCCTCGTTCTTTTCTCCCCCCACCATCCCTCTTGTTATTCTGAAATTCTTAGTCCTTGGAAGACTTATTTCTCTCCCTTACTCCACCCCTCTCACTCACAGTGCAGCTGCAGATAGGATTTACCTGCAGCTGAGACAGCCTCCAGACTATCAATTACCACCAGTGTAGAGTAACTGTTCTGCAGCTTAGCTAACAAGACATACACACAACACATACAGATCTCTTGGAAACATCCAGTCAGAGAAATTTTGAGTCAAAGGATTTTACTGATTAATGAATTAAGTCTGTAAAAACTCCGCTTCATGAAAAAACT
>JAQFJA010000004.1:18890462-18905021 GCA_029874485.1 Naso brachycentron
AATAAAAGAGCACACGCACACACGCACACACACACACACACACACACACACACTTGTATCAACGGTTACAATGCGGCATGGAGGTGAGGATGATCTTTGTTGAGTGTCCCTGCCACTGCAGTGATCTAGTGTCCTCAGCTGACAGCGGTGTGAAGCTGCCAGGCTGCCCGGCTATCCTTGAGACGCTGCCCATCTCTATGGAACTCATGCCAGTGGACATTAGTCTCGGCCTCATCCCTCTGTTTGGGATTTATACCCATTAATAATTCATTCACTGTGGCGGACCCCCCCAACTCCCCTCCCCACCCCCCTTCCCTTACTGCACTGCACCGGCCCATTTACACGCTCCAAAGTGACGCGGAAAGGGAAGAGAAAAAGAGCAGAGACTGAAAGCTCCCTCCTGCTTGCTTTCTGTCTCCGTCTCCCCATACTCATACTTACTCACACACACACACACACACACACACACACACACTCCCATGGTTGCTAGGCTACACCATAACTAATCACCAGGAAAATTATCTTCGTTCAAAAACCGTATCTATAACTTGTGTGAGGACACACAGTATTTACCCTGCAGTTTAGATTGAAGATACAAAAAAAAAAAAAAAAGAAATTGTAAAGTGAGCAGGAAGGTTGTGTTTATAAATATACTTGTGTCCAGTGGTTAAGGATGATTTAGTTGACAATACGCCTAAATAAATCACCAATTCGGCGCTTATCAGTGTTCTCAAATTGAAGTTTAATATCCTCTGCTCCCAGCAATTTCCTACATCCCCGAGCCCTGTGCACCGCCAACCAGACAAGCAGGACTTGCATGGAAATCTTTCCCATCACCGTTCACCACCTCTGAGGGAGAAGATTATGAAGATTAGATTTTCCTTAAATAGATTTTTTATGGCAGCCAGAAACAATGCTATCTCAGAGTCACTCTATATGCAATTCACTCTGCCGAATGCCTGACAAAAGGCACTCGCCTTTCATTGTGCGTGAAGCATGGCTTTGTGCGCTGGTGATTGAATCTTGCAGGGGAAGTAATGGCAAATGTTATGACCACTGACGTAAGGGGATGGAGACTAATGCGGCTCCCCGCCTTCCTCTGCAAACTACAAGTCCACACAATCTGTCTGCAGGCAGTAAAATGCTACACCTGCGATGAACTACTGTTGGGGCTGCAACGCATGAATGTGTGTCGTGTGTTTAAGGATGTAAACAAGATCATGACATGCAGATCAGTGTGAAAACACATGTACTGTATCTCAGCGTGAATGTGAGAATCAGTATATGAATCAGTTCTGCTGATGGAAAAAGATTATAAAGTAGCTGTAGAAACACAGCAGTTCCTGCCGTTCACATCATTCTACTCTTGGAGTTTGCGATTGTAATAGGAGCTTAAGACTGGCAATGGTTAAAAGTTTTCATGTAGACCTATCAACGTTTAGTGGAATTGGTTGTTTAGTTAAAGCTGCTGGAGGCAACGTCTGGAAATCAAGCTAGCTGTAGCATGAGACTCCTAAAGAAGCAACTCCACCGCAACCTCCCCTCCCTGTTTTGCTCCGTACCTCCGAACCGCTCTTCACCTTGCTCACATTTTATTTCTTTTCTTTGGTGCTCTCTCTTTTAGATGATAGTCTTAATATGTTGGTCTTTCTTTTATTGCCGTGTTTGCGGTTGTTGCTAAAGCTTGAAGAGCAACTTTTCCTCCTGGCTTGTCCGCCATTGTATCACATTTATACTAAACTGAGGGGACGTGAGCATGCATCTACCTTTGTAGAGCAGCCGATAGGAACATTCACTCTCTGAAATGACCCATGATTGGCTGAAAAGTGTCAGTCACGTTTTTAATTTTCTAAAGCCTGATACAGAGCCAAGGAAAGGTGCAGAAGTCTAGAGTTCATTCAGACCACCTGAATTACAAAATGCTGAAAGTTTATTATGGAAGTTTTGCCCACTGACACCAAAAATAAACTGCCTACCTAGGCTTTAAATGAGTAGAAAGTAGAAATAAGGAGACGATGTCCACATGCTCTCGCTTACTTGTCCTCAGTGTCTCAGACTTTTCACTTGGTTACACCGTTCTGGTCAGACTGTGATCTGCTGAGATTGGGTGAAAGATCCTCTATGAAATGTCAGACAATAAGCTAAAAGTTATTATACAGTTCAGTTAACACTTTGAAGATTTCTAGCATAACAACATGATGCCATCTGGATTAAATGTGGTGTCAATACAACACACACATGCTAACGCTTAACATAAACAACAATCAGTTTTCCTATGTGTCGACTCGTACGTAAAAGTGGGTTTTTATCTGTGCTGGAGGACACAGGCTGTCTTTCCGTAACTACTTAGCTACTGCTGGCTAACGCTGAATTCTGCTGCAGCTGACCTGCAAAGTGCTGTTGGTTTTTGACGGACAGTTGTTTCTCAAAAATAAAATGGCCGACAAAATAAGATGTGAGATTTTGTGATATTTAGATTTGGACAGCACTTCAGTGTTTGGAAGAGTTCGTTATTAGATAATAATAATAATAATAATTAATAGATATTGTTTCAATGACCAAAACACACACTTTAGAGATGTTACTTGTACTGGGTAAGTTACAGTAGGACTAAATTAGTTTACTTAAATTTCCAAACATATTTCTTTTGCATTGTAAAAAATGTTTAGACATTATCTTTATTTTTTCAAATCTTTCAACACCATACAGGTGATCAAGAATTGTATTCATCCCTAAACTAAATGGACACACACATACATATACACACACACGTAAATATACGTTTGTGTGTATATACTGCATAGATGGTACGTATAAAGTATATGTTTGTTTGGTTTTATTTATTCTTTCATGCTTATTAGAATGGTCTTTGTTTAGTGTTGCCTGATGACCCTAATGAAGGAGACAGACTCAGTGTTATGTTACAGGACTGAAGTATTGCTTTGATACCAACAGTGTTTGGTCACAGCTCAGCCCAGTGAGCCTCAACAGACCCATACAGATGCCACTGCACATTAAAATTTATTGGCCATAGTTATCCCAGTGACAAGTCGGCGTTATTTATGGTCATGTCATCACAAATAATGACGGTGAAAGTTTAAGTCCCATGGTGGTAGCAGGTCTAATAACCATGATTCACATGTTGCAGTGGTTGAGGGACCTGTTTATTCTGTCCCTCTGAAACCCAGCTGTGTCAGTAACAGAGGTGACTGGCACAACACCTACTTTCTATTCGGGTGCTCATGTGCTGGATGGTTCACTGGAGGCTGTGTGTTTGTTAGTGTCCTGTGGAGGCAGTGACTGGTAGACAAGAGCCGGCGAGATGTAATGACCCCCACCATCGATGACTAAGCTCCACCAACAGCTCTGCATGGCTGAGAAAGTACACCTGATATAAATGGCAGCAGAGCTATAATAAACGCTGCCTCACTCTCGTCTCTGTCAGTGAAAAGTCAGGTGGACAGGCTGCTGGTGTGAGTGCCAAGTGTGTGTGTGTGTGTGTGTGGACATGTGTGTCTGCACCTGCATCACCCACACACAAATGTCCACCGTGCATGGGAGTATGGAGAGGGAGGGTCGACTGTTTTTAGCTATTCATATCAGTATTTCTTGTGCTAAGGCAGTTTCATTTTTATTTCTAATCAGATAAAACTGAGTTTTAATCTGAATGACAACAAATCACATCCAAGTCAGCGAAATTTTTTTTCAGTCACATGAACAGACAACTCAAAAACATGTCAGCAGCCATCCAAATTCACATTATCAGTTGCTGGTAAGCAATAAATCTGTGTCTCCAACTCCCTGTCATTATTCCAAAGACATGTTTCTCCCCTCATCTTTCACTCACCTGTCTGCCTCGCCCATTTACACTCCTGTTCCCAGTGATCAGCAGCCCTGCAGTTCTATGAGCTAACCACACCTGCATCTCCTATGATATGTATCAGTCACCTATCTTTGTTCTTTGTCGGATCATCTGCTTTTTATTTGTTTCTCTCCCAGGGTGTTTCTCAGATAATCTGCAGCCGGCATATGTTTTCTATGTTGTTGATTGTTCCAGCATAAGAATAAATGCAAGGAATAATAAAGTATTGTGGCTGTCAGTAAAACTCTTCCTTTTTCTTTATACAACACTAATTATTATCTTAAGTACAAATTAACTGACTGTGGAACTCAGTGGTTAGATAAGGTGTTTTTGGACAAACAATTTTAGGAACTCCTAACGGGCCCGTGTCCACCTGGCGTTTTTTTTCGAGGCCCAACAGAGGAAGGAGGATGTGGGTGCATGACACAATGCATAGGAGACAAAAAATATGGTGAATATCATCGCCTTGTCTACTTGCCGGCGACATTTCCTGAAAAGTTGAGAAATTTTCAACTGGAATCGCTCAGAGCGGTTGCACAAAATAGGATGAGTGCTCAGAAAACAGATGTTGGGCGCTGCAGTCACCTCCTGCTGCAGATGCTTTCTCTTCGATGAAAACAACTGAAAAAAGGCGCTGGTGCTCAGAAAAAAATATCAGGTGGACACCGGCCCTAACAAGAACTGCACACTGGGGAGTTTGTGGGACTGACACACCTTTCAGTACTTTTTTCTCTTGACATTTGCCCCTCCAGTGGGAACCCCTGAAGGTTTTAAGCTGGCCAGTGGTTGGTATAGCGACCTCACTTCTGTGTGACTTACAACATAACTTTTGCATGACCTATCAGAACAACAACAAATGACAGCTACTTGCTTCATTCTTTTGTCTATATATGTTGTAATAACACACCACGAGTCTCCTCAATGAATTACACTTAATCTTATAGAAGACACAACAACAACAATAACACAGCAAGCTAAGGTAACAACACAGCTACTATCAACGTAAACTTGCGTCACTCAGAGCTCCTCTTGTGCTACATTAGTACCAACAAAAAGGGTCGTCTACCAATCAGAAGGTTGGTGGTTCGAATCTTGGCTCGTCTGGTCTACATGTCAAAGTGTCCTTGGGCAAGATGCTGAAACCCAACTTGCTCCTCATGGCTGCACCACTGGTGTGTTAATGGGTGTGTATGAGTTCCTGATGAGCAGGTTGGCTCTTTGTAGAGAAGCCACCTGTGTGAGTGTGTGAATGCTGGCTTGTGTTCTCAAAAAGTGCTTTGGGTAGACTAGACTAGAAAAGCGCTATATACAGTCCATTTACCATTTACCTACTCAGAAGTTTGTACCTACAAAGTTCCTCAAAACAGAGTTCTAAGACCTACGATTGTTTGGTTCCTGCAGTGCAGTAGCAATTAAATGGTGGACTCTTCGAACCGAGTTCAGACTATTAAGATGTGGAAATCTCCGAATCTCTTTTCAACAGCCAATGTCTTCTTTAAAAAATGCGTCTTGTAATGTCTTACTAAGTAAAAGATTGAACTTGCAGCTTAAAGTTGGCAAAAAAAGTTCAAGAACGGAACAATACTGTACATCCTCATATAGCTCACTGTCTTCCTGATAAATTGAGCAAAGCCCAGAAGCCTATGATTACCCTAAACCCAGAGAGTTCATTACTTCAAAGTAGAACCTCATTAGTTTAGATTTGCCTTTCAAGTTCACTTTCTCGCAGGATCCTGACTTTAACTGTTAATTACTGTTCAATTAATTAAAAAACCGGTACCTCAGAGGCAGGTGCTGATACCACATAAAACTGATCAAGTTCAGCTTATTTCCATAATGTTGAGTAATATCACCACTGGGAATACAAAAGAAAAATAATAGAGAGAATAGCCTATCGTCAAATTGATAGGGCACAGTGTGAGCAAATATTCATACGGCATTCCCGCTGCTTGATGTAAATCTTGATTAAACATCACAGTTATTAATTTCAAGGCAGACCCTGAGTGGATAGTTAATTACGCGAGCTCTGTTTCAACAAGACTTATGTTCTCCTACAATTAATCAAGGCAGTCATAAACCAGGACATATACAAGAACGCAAGCCCGCCCATTCTCACGCAACCCGAGAGCTGCTTCAAGATCTGGATTTAACTCTGGAAGAACAAAAGTACTGTGGGGGTCAAGCCATAAATATGAGAGGGTGAAACAACAATCCTTTCATAAAACTAACTGAGTTATGATGCTTCATGTGTGACTGAATTCAAATGAGCTTCTGCTGCTTGTGGAAAAGTGCAATTTTGCCCTCGTTCCAGCCACTTTCATCCTCCTGTCACCTCAGGTTGGAGTGTGCAGAAAGAGCCGGTTGCGGGGATGTGTGTGCCGCTTTGAAAGAAAGATGTGAGCTGCGCTGAGAAACAAATGAATATACAGACGTGCATGCTCGCCTGGGTGTACAGTGTCTCCATGCACACAAGTGAGCTGCAAGCTGTCATGACGATTTCACCTCCTCGTTTTTCATGTACAGCACTGTTGAATGTGCCACTGCTCAGCAGGGGAGAGTGATTACGTGCAAAGATTAGATAGAGGGGGAGGGAGCTATAAAGCTCAAGCAAAACCCATCTCTTCCAAAAAAAATAAAAAAATAAAAAAATCTCTGCATCATCAGGTGCATCACAAGCAGGATAGTGGATGAAAATTTCAGACTATGGGACTTCTCACTAAATCAGACTTGCTCTTCTTCATCCTTGTATTGTGACTGTATGTCAAACCCACTGAGTGGAGCTAGCAATGCGCAAGCTTCATCCATCTCTGCAGGGAGGCTGAATCACGGCAACTCTGCTGTATGTCAACCTCAAGATTTGCAGATTTTTCATTAATTGACTCAGTCCATTCGGTTGAAAAGACACATACATGACAGTTTTATACATGTGCTACACTGAATGGGCCACAGTCATTTAATTCCACTGGTAGTGTGAGAGCATTGTGGCTCCAGAGGTGAACATGAGGTGAAGTCACAAAGGTGCAGACTGTGACACTGTGCTTTTGTGTTTCTATATATTGACGTCTTGATTGTTTCCTCACACACACTCAGGCTGCGAGACGGACAGTGATTAGGTGACTTCACACCTGAAGCACTATGTTCACTCAGGCAGACAGAATCTCTTTGGTGTGAATACCATGACAGGTGTGGAAAATATGTGGATGTAGGTGAGGAATTTGAATAGCGCGTCGAGGATTTATTTTTGCATTTGGCCTCTGCATTACACATTTTGACATTTCTTTCTTATCAGGAAAACAGCTGCCAAAATTAATGGCTATAAATATCAGAGGGATATTCTTTTTAAACTGATCAAACAGGCCAATTTAGAGATATCATCCTAGCAAACACTTGAAGGGCAATCTATTCCAAATCCGTCCAAGAGGTTAATTTGATGTCCTTTTTCAAGTGTACAGTTGAACAAATATGATTTTTTTTAAAATACACAGATTCAACATTTTTATTAATTGTATTAAGCAAATTATCACAATTATTTTGCAGTTTGTCCCTATTCACAATTTTCTGTAAAGCTTCCATTATTCCCTCCATTAAGTTGGACATCAGTACACCTACTAAACGTAAAATAATCACATTTTTTGTGCTGCGTTTAGGCAATTTAATATTGCTTAATCCCTTATAAACATATTTACAACCTTTAGACTTTACTTCTTAATTGCAGCAAACAAATCCAACAGGCATTGAGTCGAAACGTGATTTTATTTTATGACTTTGATGAGATGAAAGAGTCTAAAGTGAAAGGAGGTTTTAAGGAAATCTTGTTTCACGTTATTGTAATCAGCATAAACAAGGTTGTGTGATCCTCATTTCTTTCAGTGTAACCCAAACTTCAACCTTTTCAATCAAAACTCATATTTAATAAATACCCAAATCTTATCCTACCTGTCTTTGTTGGTGTTTATGGACCCCAAAGCTGCTTAGATTTCATTTTCTTTGGCTACAACATTAAGGAGAGGGAAGTTCTTCTAGCAAGCTGTAACAAAAGGAGTTTAAAACAGGGACTGTTCTGATTAGTTTTACTCGGGAAAGGTTGATCCGGAGACTCAAATAAATTCTAAAATAATTTAAAATGTGATTAAATTAATAAAATAATGAGGTATGATTATGAAGATATATTCACTCAGTATAATTATTGTGGAATCTTAACAATGACTCACTGGTTTTAACTAGTATAATTTAAATGTTTGGTGTGACATGCAGTTTGTTCGGGCAGAGGTTAATGCATGAAAGTGCTGATCTGACCCTTATAATTCTAAAATACGGATATGTTTAGGTAATGAACACCATCTACAGCTTAATTGTGCTAGTGCACAGCCCTGAGTTTCCCTGCTTTGCTTTAATGTTTAGCAGCACTGCCATCTAATAGGCTAAGGGGCTTCAGTGCCTTGACTTTGATCTGCACTGATGATGTGTGGTAAATAAGACCTGCAATTAAATTAGGGCAGTTTTCAAATATGCTATACCAATTTACTGAAGGTCTTGAAGAGGATATTTTTAGAATCATACCAAAGTTTCTTTGGAACTTTAAGAATCTCACCAAAGTTGTGTTTTGGTAGCTCCACTGTCTGAAGCCTAATCCCTGAAACTCTGACATGCTAAGTCCAGTTAGAGACTTTTGCTGCTTCTCATCTTTGACTTTGTCTTTTTGTATCTCGTCCAATAAAATTACAAATCTCAAGAAACACTTTTACCCAACCTAAACCACTTAATGGGCTCTGTCAGTCGAAATCCTCTTTACCTCTAGCTTTATGAAAGCATCAAATGGCTTCTCTCATTTGAGTGATTTGCCATCTGACAGGCTGGTGTGTGTTAATTTGACAGATTCTCAGAATGACTACTTAATAACATTTCTTCAAGTTTCCTCGAAGCTATTACAGGACAAAAGTACATTACAAAGTGCTTTACAGAGAGTTGAAGATGAAGATGACTATTTATTAACTGCCCTCTATGGAGCTGCTGCTTTAATTATTATATTCTGATCAAATGCACTTTCTGTCCAATGGGCGGAGTTTAAAATTAATTAAACCTAAAATGACAAATCAAGGTCCAGCTCATCATTGTATCTTTGATTTAGTTATTAGATAGCATTTCTGCTGCAGACATGTTACACTCACTGTGACACTTTACCTGGGGCTATAGCTATCTGCCTCTGCATTTAATACATTCATCTGTCATTTTATTCCATTAATATGCAGGAAATTCACAAATTTACACAGTAAATGTCATTCCTCAAACAAACTTGAAATACTAAGTTGCGGTTTGCAGTTTGCGGTTCCATGCCTGTCAGACACATGTAATAGTGAGGACACTGGAGGAACTTAATAAACAGTATTAAAGTTGCATTAGGTAACTTCTGCTAACAAGCTAGCAAGCTAACATTAGCTGTAGCATGAGAAGCATTGGGGAGCGACTCTGAAGAGGGCTTTTGCGCCAGCTAACGATTTATTTTGTTTGTTGTCACTCTCTCTGTTAAGTCCAGTTTGAACCGAGACAAAACAGTTGCAGGGAAGGTTGCAGCAGAATAAACTAGTCCGTCTCAGCTCGAGCTTGAGCTGTCTGATGGTAACACTTGTAGACACTCTTTTGTCCACAGAGGCGAGTCAGAGCGTAAGGCACAAACAGTTTATCAGCTCGTACCGACGTTACCTGTCGCTAAGAAGCACAGCGTAGCCTGGCAAATTAGTACAGAGAGTACAGAGAGCGTCACTGACTGGGTAAATAGAAAGGGATCGATAGGATTTTTATCAACCCTGAAAACAGAGGCATGGAAAACGTGGAAATCATGCAATACTCTCAGACCACGTCATTAACAGCTGTCTATGGGTATTATGACATTTTTTTTCGAAATAGAACACAATATTGAATTTCAACCCAAAGTTACCAACTACAGCTTTAAGTATATTTTAGGTGAAATATTTGTAAACTGAAAACTATGATTCCAGTGAGTAATTTCCAGTATTGCTGTTTTCACGTAGAGATTATGTTAACACAGGAGTACCATGGACGGATGGAGAGTTCCGTCAGGTGGTACAACAACAATCACCTGAAGCTCGACATCAATAAAACAATGAGCTTGTGGAGGACTATAAGTCCTAAAACATGGATGCTTCACACATTGGCAACCTGACAACACAGAAGACATAAACAGTTAGCACAGTTTTACGGTGGACACCCAAGATTAGCCGCACCATTTCAGTATCTGACCAAATGTGGAGTCACAATCTCTCCTTCTGTTGTCGAGTTATGGTAATGAAAAATGTTCAAGAAAGTGTTCTTGCAGAACACTATGATGTCAAAATGAAACTGACCTTTGACCTTTTGGATTTAAAATGTCATCACATCATCTTTTCATCTTGTTAGACATTTGAGTGAAATGTTGTACTAATTAGTGTTTGAATTCTTGAGATAGGTCCAAAACCATCTTTAGTGAGGTCACATTGACCTTGGCCTTTAACCAATTTCTAATTATTTTATCCACCCCGGGGGACGACTGTGCCGTATTTGAAGAAATTCCCACAAGGCTTTCCTGACATGGCGTCATGAGAATGGATATTTGGACAACCCAAACACATAATGCCTCCATGGCCACAGCTGCCACTGACACAGAGGCATAAAAACCACTATGCAGTCCAGTGACGTGACATTATCAATCCCCCAACTATTGCTTGTCCTGAATTTACAGTATTTGTATTTTTGCTGGATTTTATGAATAAACTACATTGCCTTTATGTCCTTAACCCCTTGACCACTCTCTGTGCAGTCCCCAGCTCTGGTCACCTTGAGCCAATGACCTCATCAAGGTACAACACAAAGAAACAGGAATGACAGGCTTTTCATTATTGCCCAGCCATTGTGCCGCAGGGGGAAATCAATTATAAAAACACGACTAACAGCAAAGATAACAGCGGTGTCCTCTATTGTGTTGGAACGGGCTAACTTTTTTTTTCCTCAAGGGTCTCTTGACCAGTCCGGCATCACCTTGGTGCAATTTGCTCCCCATCTCAAATCCCATTGCCTTTTGGAATTGGATTTACCTGACTCATTCACACAGTGAATGGACTCTCCTTCCAGAGGAGAAAAAAAAGAGAGATTCTGTGTGAAATTGCCTGAGGAGTCGGGAGGTTTTGGATTCGTCAGTACCTTCTCTGTCTGCCATTAACCTTCCAACAGGAAGAATGTCCTCATTACAGGAAAGGACTGGGGGCTTCTGGTGTGGGGGTGGAGGAGGAAGTGAAAGCATGAGCTGGACACTGAAACAAGGAGGGGACATGAGAACAAGTATTGGAATGCTGGTGAAGAGAAATAACGTGTACCTTGAGCTGAGGGAAGAGGCTCATCATTCATGTAGCTATATATCTTTTTGTAATGAACAACTGCAAGCCATATTTCATAGTATGGTTCCAATGTTGAGTATTTCTAGTTTACCAATAAAACCTAAGACCGTGTTTTGCAAGAGCAGAACACGTTTGGGTTCATGTGGATATAAGGAACACATAATTACCAGAATATAACATATGCAGTACTCTAAATATAAAGTAAAGCCCAGAAGCAACAGAGGTATTTCTCAGTTGCAAAATCTGAAAGAAAACGCACAACTACCAGCAGTCAGCTGTCCTTTGAATGAACAACATAAATGGAAATAAGAAATAAGTCCTAGAAATAAGCTCCTGGCAAGCTCTTGGGCCTTCACTCCCAGATGAACGGCTTCAAAACAAGACAATGACACCCGCTCACAGCTGGAAATTAGGCTAAATCAGCATGAAACCAAATCGACACAGATGCAGATTTTTACAACCGTAAACATGTTTTCTGTCTCTGCAAACCTGAAAACTGAAAAGCAACAAGAAAGAAATACAAAAGCAAAAGTCAGAATACAGATGAGTAAAACCCTTAAAGTCAGCAGTTGAGTTGAAATAAACAAACAAAAAGTACTTGTCTCCCTTATTATATCAGAGTATAACAATAACAAACTACTGATTAATACAATGAGAAGTACAACATGTTTATGCTTGTATAACAGCCAAGTTTAATTTTCTGATGCTAATCTGTGCTGGAATAATTTTACAGGAATACTACTATATTTTACTGAACTCTGTACTCAGTGAACAGTAATGTTCATCATGGTAACAGCACTAGGCTTCCAGCCAACCATGTTGGAATAACCATACATTAACATGAAGCTCTGCCAATATCTGCAAAGCCAGCTGCCAGTGGGAGCTCCATTGTATCATGTTTCCCACAGTGAAGCATTATGGTGTTTACATGAACAACAAACTAATTAAATGTTTGTTGATACTTCCATACAGCATACCTTTGTACTTTTCATTTTCTTATCACTGAAAAAAGATTTGTGACTCAGCTTGGACTTTGACACTAAAAATATTTGATATCTTTCCCAAAGCCTGAGGCTTAAAATATGCATGTATTCGTATGTAAAAATATTATATTCCTATACCCACTAAAGAGCACCTTAAAAACACACACACACACACGCGCCAATATTTTACTTATTATTAATTTATATGTATTTATATATAATTTATATATATTAATTAATATGTTTTTAAAAACAGTGCTATGACTCAATTCATTTTCCTCCATTTTTTGAATCAAATGACGTTAATCCTATTCATTCCCATCGTTTAAGTTGATACTTACTTCCCCAGATTCACTTTTTTCGATCCAACAGCATCCAATCAGGTTGCATGAGACAGCCATGAAGAACTAATGTTGAGCTCCTGAGCTCCAGGTGGAAAAAATGATTCCAAAGATAATTTTGACTGAACATTAAGACCTGACTTGGGACTTTTGAGTGCTAACTGTACAGTCACACCGCCGGTGACCTGAGCAGCAGAGGACGCTCTGGACGCTGGCATCGCCCTGCCTGCTCGCTGCCTGCTCGCTGCTTGCCGTTGCCAGGGGGTGGGTCCTAAGCAGCGCTGCAGACATCACGTTCGGTTGTGACCAATATCAAGTTTGTAGTAGAATTGTAGTTATAGATGGCATATCTTCAGTTCTCCAGTTCATTCATCAAGGAGCGCACTTTGGTGAGCCTTCTTTGTGTTGGAGCAATTTAGGTCAAAGCTCCTGAAAACCGGCGACCGCAACAGTTAGCTTCTCAACCATTGTCATCTCTGTAGCAACCCAAACAAACGGTTGAGTGGATCAGTGACAAGTGTCACTCAAATCCTGGTCTGCAATTGGCTGCTGCTTCAGTGGCGAGGCCGCTCATTTGCATTAAGTTAAACTTTTCTCAACTCTCCTCATCGCTCTGGAGGCTGCGCCGCTCGCTGCTGCCACAGCGTTGGATGCTCCTCGTCGCCAGCTCTCATTGAAAACTGCTTTTGCTGCTCAGGTCACCGGCGGTGTGACCGTACAGTAAGAGCTGAGACTTACTGTGATTTCAAGAACATAACTTGTTGCCACTTTTGGTAGGAACCGATAAAACTGATTAAAACTCAAAAAAACTGATTTTGCATTCAAAAGATATGGAACCAATTTTAGAATTCACAATTGGCTAGCAGAGCTAACATACTGTAGCTGGGCTCGCAAAAGGGTAAAAGGGTACAAGTTGAAGTTGTAGATTAAAAGTTGTAAGGAGCGTTATTTGATGTTTGTGTTTCAGAGATGAGCCGAAATGGTAAGTGTAGTTAGCATCTTTTATGTAGTTACATTGTTTGTCATCTTGTTGTCTTGTAATTGGTGGCGCCTGATCCAGGCTGATCATGTTTAATATAAAACTACGGTCAGTCCATCTTTATTTCAGTATTTTTTCGAGTCAGTCACCTGAAGTTCTAAAAGGAAGAAAATTGTCCTTTCTTCTGGAGACCTGTCAGTGAGAGAAGGAGTTTCTTCCCTCTTGCACATTTTGTGTGCATCCTACTGTGAGGTGAACAGCCAATCAACATTGAGTTAGAGGCGGGACTAGAGGTCTTCATGGGTCTTTTCAGTTTTAGTATTTAATCAGGTCCTGGTAGGTTCCCCTTGTAGTGCCGTGGGTCTCTGGTCAATATGTCTAATAACTGAGTGCATCCAAGCGAGCTTGCCATCATCTCTGTTCACATGGTACATCATGATCACTGCAGCAGAGAACTATTTTTTTGAGGCAGATGGTGAGAAGTGCAAGAAAAATTACTGCTGCTCATGCATCACACTGCTGTCAGTTAGTGCTGTCTTGATCTTTGAATCTGCTTGTGTCTATCACAATGAGGATCAAATGATTTGAAGGATATTCTGAACCAGGCCTGCAATTAGGTCCTCTTAGGATCTGGATATTTCAGCTCCATTGTTCTGTGAAGATTTCTGCAAAGAATCTGCTAAATGAGCAATTCTGAACTGCTAAATAAACTTTTACTGTTGAAACAAGGAAAATCAATATGATAAGAAATTAAAACAGAGTCAATATTATAAGCACTGCCTTGTAACTAGGCTATATTTGATCCCTGTGCTTTGGCTGCAGTGGGAGAAACACAGCCGAAGGGCCACCCACACATGGACACCTGTGGGAATATATGTAGACAAGGACCCTCATTAAATTGTTCTGCGGACCATCATGCCTAGCTAACGTGCACAAGTCAAAAACAATGACCAAGTCGATTTTGAATGCATTTTATTTTGAGGTTGTTTTTACCCATTGCTACAGC
>JAQFJA010000004.1:18940743-18950815 GCA_029874485.1 Naso brachycentron
TCGGCCCAAAAATTCCCATATGTGTTGATCCCTATCAGCAAGTACAGTATTTAATAACTCTATGAGGTTAAACATGTCAATGTTGTTGCAGCTAAGGAACATTAAACAGCTTGTTGTGCTGTTGTAAGTGGTGAAAAGGTTAATTAATGTGCAGTAAGAAAAGGTTAAGGATCAATAAATATGGTACTCTGGTTGAAGTTCAACTATTTATTATTTAAGTGAAGAAAAAAACAGCCCGGGAAAATATCTTGGGAAATGCTCTTTTTTGTCTCAGCTGGCTGGAGGGGCATGACAGTGTTTGTGTTTGATTGACAGCAGCTTGCACGCTGACAGAGTGTCAGCGCTACACTTAAAGAACAAGAGACAAAGTAAACAAACGCTTATCGGATCAAAGTAAATGGTAAATGGACTGCATTTATGTAACGCTTTTCTGGTCACTCAAAGTGCTTTACAACACAATTCAGCTTTCACACTTTCACGCACTAATGGCAGGCAGCTCCCAAACAAAGTGCCAACGTACCCACACACACACGCACACACTCACACAGGGAGTGTGGAGGAGCCATCAGGAGCAATTTTGGGTTTAAAATCTTGCTCAAGGACACTTCGACCAGTAGACTGGAGGAGTCAGGGAAAAGTAGCCGACAACCCTTTCAAAGGTGTAGAATGACATGTATTCGTTTGTAAGGTAAATAAGAAAGAAACGTAAGCAAAAACAGTTATAATAGGTTGTTCGTCAAAGTGAAAAAAACTTGTTCTCAGCATTTACTTGATTGGTTAAAGCTGTAAGCCAGCGTAAAGATCACTAACAGGATGTGTTCTTTGGTGATGGGGAAAACAGGAGCATCCATGAAAGCACAGAGAGAGATCATGCAAACTGTACACAGAAAGGCCACAGTGGGGAATCGAACCCAGCTTCTTGCTGTGAGACAACAGCACTAACCAGTGAGCCAACATGCAGCCTTACAGCAGCATCTATGATTTTGTTTCTGAACAGTAATATGGAGTGACACATACTTTTAAATGTCTGTTGTATTTAAATATCAGGTGTTGCAGTTTTTTATTAAAGTTGACATGGCGCTATGAGCATAATGGTGCTTTCTGTAACTACAACAGACAGTGTGTGTTTACAGTTTGCTCATTGTCAGCTTCAGGTAAACTGAGGCTATATCCAGCGGATATTCTGTGAAGATCTGACGGAGGCAGGACATGAACATCACACTGTTTGTCACTGCAGGCACTTTGTTGATCCTGACAACGGAGTCCAGCTTCAAAAAGACAGAGATCATGACAGACATCCAAAGTGGAAACGTAGCTGTGCAGAGGAAACAGAACCACAGCCCTGCTGGAGGGACATTCAATATTAACTGACTGGAAATACAACACTGGCTCTGCAGGAAGACGTCCTTAAAACAGGAATAAGTATCTCTGAACCTGGCCTTGTGTCTATCTGTCTACTTCACTGATTGCACAGTACATATTCATGATGATATTATATGTTAATAAGTTACAATGACTGTAGGTCACCCCTGATTTGGCAGTGCTCAGAACCCAGCACACAATCACTGCAGTTACATGTGTGAAACAGACGAAAATAGACTTGAAACGTATGAATTCATTCTGGGTTGTGGCTACGCGCACACAGCGCCAGTGAAATGTGACTGTGTAGACAGCTGTATTAATTAAAATAAAGTGTGTCTGCTCTGTCAGATACATGTGAGGCCAGTCACTGAAAAACTTAAAGCTTAAATGCCTACTGTGTTCTCTAGCTTTTAACCATTAGGCTACTGAGGCGCCCGCCTCTGCACAGTCAATTCATCAATAACAAGAGAGGAAAAAAAGGGGTTCTACAATGTGATATTTGCTACATTTTTTTTTGTTTTATATGGATTATACATTATAGATTTTGTTTCCAAACATTATATTAATAAGACTGAACCTTTACTGTCCTTTCATTGGACAAGGAGCTGTCATTAACATTATAGCAGACCGTGTCCACACTGGAGAAAAGAGTTACAGGGCTCTATTTTCGTACCAGCGTAAAGCGAAGGACGAAGCAAGATCTTGCATACATTCTGGCCCCAAACCATCTCGAATAATAATCTCCTTAGTATCACCCAACAAGATGACATGCACTCCATAATCAATAGATGGACCTGGATTGGTCATGTGCTCAGAATGGGCATCAAAGCAATCCCAAGAGTGGTATCACTCTGGACCCCAGAGGGCAAAAGGAAGAAATGGAGGCCTAAAATGACAATAGAGAAGGAACTCCAGCAACACCAACAGAGCTGGGGGACCCTGGAGAAGTTGGCCAAAGACAGAGGGGAGTGGGGGGACTTTGTTGCTGCCCTGATGGGAACAAGTGAGTGAGTGAGTGAGTGAGTAAAGCGCAAGTTCAGGAGTAATTTGGTACATTGCAAGAGGCTTTTTTCGTGAACCGACAAGAACCTTGCTGCATCAAGCTGGATGAAGCAGCATAACGAAGGATGTGTCGGTAAAGGTGCATTAGTGCATTGCAATTTTTGTCTTGCACCTCAGACAGCTCAAACCAGGTCTAAGTTTAGCTGGTGGTACCTGTCATGTCTGACATGACATGTCTGCGGGGGTTTCCTCCCACCATCAAAACATGCATGTTAGGCACATTAGGTTAGGCTGGCCCGATGTGGCAGCGCTCAGTTGCACTCTATAACCTTACAATTTCATTGTATAATGACAATAAAGCTGCTTTACCTTTAACCCGCTGCATTACAGCGGTCTTGAAGGGAATGAGAAGAGCTGATCTGATTATGATTGAAATCAGCTGTAACACACATTCTAAACTTTACCACTGCTCCAGGCTGTGCCGCAGATACACCTGTGTTTATGTTCACAAAGTTTCCAAAAAAGATTGCATCACCTACTTGCGCTCCCGGCACCCAAAGCTTAGACCTGCTCTGCACTGCGTCCAGACTTACAAAAATAGTGCCCAAAATGTTTAGAACAGGAGTCTTCATTAATCCAATATTATAATAACTGACCCTCAGTGACAAATTATTGCATTGAACATAATGCCACAAAGTATTTTGATACAAAGTTAACGGAGCTGCCGTGTGAGCTATTGTAACCCGACTACATACTGATGAAATAATGTGTAATCTTTACAACTGTTGGCATTAGTAATCATAATCCATTATGAAGACCTATGGCAACCTCTACATGCATGTACATGTGTCACGTGTTATCGAGGTATTTGATTACAGATAAGAGCTTCTGAATAATTTGATACAGCAGCTACTTTTCTGACCACAGCGTGCCAGCCTGACAAGCCTCACACTGTGATCAACTTGTCTGGCTCGGGGCGGCCATCACTGTACAGCCAATTTTAACTAACAGCTACAGAGATGTTCCATTGATAAGAACTGGCACTTGACTAGGGCTGAGCCCATAAGCATCTCTGCATTTGTATGAGACTCCTCAAGGACAGTGTTTCTCACACTAAGTCATCCATCTTTCAATATGAGCAAATCCTTTGACACAAGGTTATGTTGGTTTTCCTTTTTCCCCGATATAGCCCAGAGCAATGGATCCCACAGACACTGAGGACATGTGTAGGCATGCTTCACTATGACAGCTCCATCTGGACTCACCACATGGATCTTTTAATGATCACGAAGGAGGACTCCCTCTCCAGGACCCAGGACTCCTTTTTCAACGCTGACCAGTGTCTACTTTGCAATGCCTTTAATCATGATTTTCTGCTTTAACCGGCAGGGCAAGGATGTTAGACCTAAATGTGTGGGGAGTTTCAGTGTTTGATCTTCATTTCTGTGAGATGTACATGACAGGATATTTTTTTTCCTCAGTCTGTCTGTGTGTGTGGGTGTTGGCTGTGCACTTTGATTGAGATATGCGACAGTAGCTCTGGTTACGGTGGACCATTAGATGAGTGTCCTTGGGCTCCTGGGCTCCTCTCATCATTCTTTGGTGCCTGGCTGTCCCTGGGCCTTGTGAGCAATGCAGGTCCCTGCTTGGTGCATTATTTATGTCTGTCAATCTGACGTCAGGTTCCTCCACCTGTGCTATTCAGCCCACTAAAATGAATGTCAGTAGAATGTGAAGCAAAAGATAACAGTTTTTGAAAAAAAAAACACCGGGTTACCTCACTTTGCTTTGATTTCTTGATGGCAAACGCTGCGCAGTCTTTCCTGCAGAAGGTGTATGTTGCTTTTTCCCACAAATGCAAGGATTCTCTGACAATGTGTAGCATTCATTTGACTCTAGGAAACCTTATGCGGGCCTAAACAATGACCCGAACAGGCTGGGACCAAGAGGATGATGTGACTAATGGATAGTGATCTGGCAGGTCTGAGACCTTTGGCAGGTACAGGTCTCATTTTGAGCGATTGTTCTGACCTGCCCATCCGTCAGTCAGCTTGTGACAAGGCAGGAGCCCTTTCCACAGAGGGACAGCCCTGACCTGGATGGAGGCAGTCACTGTATCCCCCATTATCAGCTTCATAACACATTCACATGTCCATACCGCTGCAGAGAGAAGACGGTCCTGCTGAGCTGAGAGAATAGGCTTCTCTGCTGGATTCTAATTTGAGATTTTTCGAGTGGCTGAGATGACGGATGGCCTCACAATTGAGAGCACATCTTGCATAAAGGATGACGCACACACAGGTAATTTGAAACTGATTTGGAAGCAGTGCAAACAAAAGTGACAATGTAAGTTCAATGAATATATTCATGTTACGAATGTATTCGATGAAAGCAGCGTTGTAATGTTGATGCATGTATTTACATGATGAATCATGGCACCATCAACTGAGAGAGTTCAGTAAAATTACATTGACACAAGTCAAGACTCAGTGGGGCCGCATGCAAATGAAACAAGGGGTATTAATCAATACTGTATTTCTTCCCCACTAAGTGAAGCATTAACTATCGCACTATTTCAGGAACACGGCATTTGAATAAATATTTGATTAAGCTTGAACGGAATACATGCATGCTTGACAAGAAAAATCTATCACAATTTTTGGTTAATGCAAATGGCATTTACTCTGTTAATGAGGGAGGCTTTTTTCTGTGTGCCATCAGAATCACTTTAATACATTGTTTTTGGTTTGTCTTGTCGACACAAACGTATGAGATGAGGAAGAATATGGAACTTAAAAGTGTTCAGAATGACTGTGTGATAGGGAACACAGAACACAAGGACTACAATGACATCCAAGAAACACTTCAAGCTGTGGATGAACTCCAAGCTTCATCTCTGTTGGCCTGCCATGTTGCCATGGTGACCTGAGCTGCCGTGCTGTCAATACGCTGTGAATTAATAATTTGGTCATTATTTGTAAAGAGTGATTGAAGGAGAATGCTTTAATGATAAATGAGTTGGCTGCAGTCTGTGAGTACCCAGACGGCCCGCTTGTGTTTTAAGAGGATCAACTGACAAAGTGCATCAGGAGCCATATTTTAAAAACGGTGATGGTGATGCAAACAGTAGTCAAGGTCTGAAATTGAAGGATTACATTTGTTTCTTATCTTGCACAAACATTTTTCACACCATCTTCTGATGGTCTATTTTATGGTGGTAAAACATATGTTTCCATTTATTCTAAAAGCTCCATTTCGTGTTTTAAGATTTTATTTATTTTCATATGTGTTATATGCACAGTACTCTAAGTAATTTCTGTTGCAACAACAACAAAAGAGGTAGTTGGATGATGTCATGACGTAGCATGGGATCACTGAAGTTATGATCTTCATTGTTAAAAAAACCCCCAAAACTGTTGTAGATGAAATTCTCTAATGTGACTCATGCAGAAATGTTCATGCATGAGTTAATGTATTAAAGTTTAATATAAATCACGTTTGATGTTTGCCAACTTCCTTCCTCACTCTCCGAAGTATAATCTGGTTTTTCCTGTGTTTCCCTGAAAGTTTTGGCAACTAGAGGGGGTAAAGAGGATATGAAGCCACTGACAGGTTACTAATTAAAATGTAGCATTAACTCAAAATATGTGTTTATCTTGGGTTTGGACACTGTTGGAATAATCGAGGATAATGTAAATTAAAAGAATATATAGCCTAAGTCCAGTCATTTTCTAGACAATTTCAAGCAGAGATGATACACATTATACATAAGAGTCATTATACTCGCTGGTGTAGTGATGCTAGGACAAGCACTTTTTTTATAAAGCTGCCTGTCCAGCAAAGAATAAGCCCCCTTTCTAAACAGTGATGTGTTGCAAATAGTGGCATGTAAGACTACTCTTGTATATTTGGTTCATCCAAAAATGGGACAGTGGTCAGCCTATTTGACCTCAGGGAGTAAGGAGGATCATTATGAAGTTAACATTAGCCACAACAGAGATGCAGATTTTGCAATCAATACTGGCCCAGAGTCAGACTATGTGGTGAGACAACCAGATATTTAGGAATTTTGAATGAACTATTACTTATTCCTTAGTCCATCCACACATGGAAAAAACCCAAATAGTCCAGTAGTTTCTTTTGTAAACAGTCTCTTGGAATAGCTGATTTGCCATAGATAGGATCAGAGGGAATTTAGAAGTAGGTATACTCAATGCAGACCGAAAAATAAGAGGGTATACTCTGTATACCTGTGTATACCCTGCACTACACCACTGATTACACTGCACAAACTGTGAGGCAGATTTAACTGAGATGTAAAGAAAAGTAAAAATGGTATCTCTGGGATAAAAAATTAAAAATCACATAATTCTTTCACAAGCACTTTGAGTTAATGTTTAAGTTTACTTCATGGTAAACCTAAAAGTCATGTTTGAATGCCTGTCAGACATTTGTTATTAATGATTCATTTATAATGTATAAGGTGATGAAACTGTAAATGTCAGACTGAGACACAAGCCTGTTAAAAGTTAATTCAGCTCTAAAGTGAAACATGCAGTCATTAGTATCCATATGATGCATGTAGCATTGATATAGATCTTTTATCTAGAGGAAAACTTAACAGTAAACAACGGTTATGTCAGTAAAATGAGTAAAAACAAAAGTCCAAATTAGTGTCGCCATGTAGCGGTAAGGTTATTTTAAAGCACAGTGTAGTGCTGAGGGAAACTGCAGTCTCACTGTTTCACATGTAGGCTACATGTCTGTGGTTTGTACACAGAATAAGGCAACAAATTAGGAATGTTCTTACATGTGTAGACTTTAATGCAGCGTAGAAAAGAGAGTCTAATGTAACCCGGAGGGAAATATTCAAGTCCACAGTTTTGGATTGCTCCCCACTGAGTTTCTAAGCTCTTAGTGGACCGAAAACTAAAATTCGGACAATTAGGTGGAGCCAAAGTGGACAGGCCATATGAGCAGCGACCATAACTGAGTGCTAAAATCTGAGGAAACTGTCAATTAATCCAAACACCCCTTGGAACATGGCCCTGTTAAGCTTTAAAATCCTCAAAAATATAAAAATAAATCTGAATTTCTGTCAAGACACACATCAAAAAGGGGAAATTGGTTATTGATCGACACTGCAAATATGGCTGTTGAGACTCTATCCCACAGAATCTTAAGGCATCTTTACTATTTGCTTTAGTACGACAAAGATTTTTAATAAGCTTGGAACATTTTCAGTGCAGATGTTAAGTTAGAGCATGAAGTACTGAAGGCCTATAGACGACTCAAAGACGCATAATACAGTGCTCTGAGAAACATTTATGTTCTTTCATTCTTAAGCCACACAGGGCCAAACGCAAAGTAACACTTATGTAACCTGGATTCAACATTCAGCCATATTCTTCCCACGACGAGTGCGGCTCCGCAGTTAGCTTAATCGGGATTGATGGTACAGCACATTGGGTCTAAATTTAGTCTCCCCAAGAACATTTCTCTCCTTGCCGTCGCTGTGGGGCGAAGCTGAGGTTTTCAGATCCTCCACGGTCACACGCACAGGATGGGAGGCAGTGGAGCTGAAATGCACTCCTATGTCACACTCTGCCCTCCTCCCCTTCTCCTCATGCCTCTGTGTCTTTTTTTTTTTTTTTTTTTTTTGTCGTCTGCCTCCCTTTATCTCTCCATGCACTGGGATTTTGTGGATCACTTACTCAGGGAAAGCCCCCCGAGGAAACAGAATTCTATGTTCAGGGGTCCAATTTCTGAAACCCACTCTTATGCGTATCAGCTGAAATGTAAAGTGCAAATCAAACTGGATCATTAATAGCAGAGACTTGCTAATTTTCACAGTTTGACACATCATACATTCACAAAAACTGTTAAAACCCAACACATTACTCAGTATGGGAATGTCATACCATGCAGCTTTAGTAGCACTCTGGGGAGATATTCTCAGTATTTTTAATTTGCATCTACGCCTCTGTAAAAATTGCAAAAACATAAAACAAGACCAAAACAACCTTTAGGCAAACCATTAATATTTTGCCGTGATTTGATTTTCAAGACAGAAGCAGAAAGTCTGTAGCAAAAGCCATCTCATTACAATGCACATTTTACATTTCCATTATGCCTTTGGCCTGTAGACTGACAAGCAGTTGTGACAGATGTTCTGTCGTTATATTTTGGTCAATGCATCTGCAAAAATTTAAATGGAATGCTGCTTGTCTGTATATAAAAACAATATGAAACATTTACAAGTTCTGAAATGATCAAGTCAGTATACTATATATGCACTATGTATATTTCTAAAGCTCCTGAGTCGGCCTGGGTCAAAATAATGATCCTTCAATTTGGGTTGTGTTGTTTTTTTCTGCAGGTTGTACTTTGGTGTGTCAACATGTGCAAAGCCTGAGGGACAATTAGATCTGATGACCTGGTGCATCATAATCATTGCAGGAGGTTTCTGACACAGGGCAAAAACAACATGTATTCCTGTTGTTTATGACCGTGGCTGCTCATGAATTAGTGGCACATCACGCTGCCAGTGCTCGTGCTTTGTCTCAGTTTCAACCAAACTTTGAATTAAAATCAGGTCTAACTACTGGAGGATCTGTCTGAAATGGGTCTGTCTATGCGCAGGTCTTTTTTAAAGGTATACATTTTAAATAAATAAATTTATAGACAGCAGAGTTTGAACAAACTTTGTATTAAGTCTATTTTGGTAGAGGATTGCAGTGGATGTTTGCTGACTTGGACGAAATGAAATCAAGAAATGTCTAAAAACGATGCAGAAAGTTCAAGCTCAGGCAGTTACACCAAGGAGCTAATTTTCCTTAGCTGCCGATTTTGGTACTTCGACAAAAAAGACCCTGTGGCTTAAAAAGCTTCCTCAGGTCACCTCCAACTGCAAACATTATCAATTACTGTTTTTGTTCTGTAACCAACTGAGGAGATCATGATTGTAAAAGTTTCTAATAGCCGAGAAAAACAAGTTTTATTCATATTTTGTTGATAATTTGGGTTAAATTTTGAAACTTTTAAACTATATCCTCATATATCTTACTTGTAAAGTCCAGCACAGTTCTAATTATACATTCATTCATGACACACATTGTTGCTGAAGGCAAATAGGATTTTGCCAATAGAAGCAAAGATCTTAAGAACATGTAAGGCTGAAAGCATTAAAAACCTGTAAATGTTTTATTCAAAAGAAAATACATTCAATTCATTATTTGTGGAGCCTCAAGGATTCACAGAAGGCAATTTGGTGAGAAATATTGAATGCACATAAAACTGTGTTTGTTTACAACAAAAACTCCACAGGGTACCTCTAAAAAATAAACCAAGAGATCCCTTTGAAGAATGTGACACTCGGAACACTCTGATTAAAAATAAATCCTTATGCCGTGTTGTGTTTGTTAGCTGAGGATATAATCATTATTTGCTTTTCATTTCAAAAAAATAGCCAAGACGAGAGATTTTGTATTATTTAGTCTTTTTATAAAATTGCACTAAGGTTTCATACACTGAGGTTATTAACTGTCATGAGATTACTTTAAAAAACAGAATATAATCATTATTGAAATAATAGGGTCAGATTATCCCCCTTAAACACACACACCACACACCACACACACACACGCACACACACACACACACACACACACACACACACACACACCGACAGATCATTACTTCAAGTTTA
>JAQFJA010000004.1:18993884-19005675 GCA_029874485.1 Naso brachycentron
AAAGCAGTGTGTTCTTGTTGTACATCTGAGCTATTATTTGTTATAAATGAAGTTGTGAAAGACAGAAAGACTTTGGTTTATGCGCCTGAGGCCTCTTGTTGACCTGAATCATGAAATCATTCTGCTGCAGCAACAACAGTACACCGTGTGTGTGTGTGTGTGTGTGTGTGTGTGTGTGTGTATAAGAGATGCTCAAAAAAGAGCCTTGGGTAGCACGAAATGCAGGTCAGTAATTACGGTTTGCTCAGTTGAGCAACACTGTTAATCTGTATGTCACTGTTAATCTGCTGCTATCTATATATGGATGTCGCTTCATCTCACCTGAAGGCACAACAATTACTCTTTTCCTTTGCCTTTAAATTGGGTCATTAAGTACAACAGGATGATTGTGAATTTTTTTTTTTTTTTTTACATCTGTTGCCTCGAAAAAGCATCTCATAAATGACATTGATCCTGACCTGAATATCAGCTGTAACCGAAGCCTGTCATATCAATGCAAAAATGAAAACAGCCACCTTTGGATAGAAATATGTGGCCAGTTTTGACAAAGGCATCACTAATTAGACTAATTATATGACTTCATTAGTGTGTGAGAGCCAATGCTGGTAATCAGATTTAGAGCTCCCGTCTCTGACAGTTCACCGTTCACTCACCTACCCTCATCCCGCCCCCTTTTGTCTTTGACATCACCTCTTTAAAGATTCATAAGCCAATGCGATTTACATAAAAGTTAAAGCATCTGATTAGTCGCATTACAACCCACTCTGACCGGCATGAGCCCTGCAGGGACTGGAGGATTGGCCAAGGTTACAGCTCAGGCATGTGCTCAACAGCATGCGATGGGACACACCATGACACCCGCCATTGGAGAGATTATAAATTTCTTTGAGGGCAGAGTGACTCTGCGGGATTTTACAGTGTCTTTTACCTTAATGTTTCCTCTAATCATTGATACTGTGTGGAGAGTGTTTAATAACACTGTTATCTTGACACTTATTACACAGAATTAATTCTATAATCAGAGTGTTTGTATTTATGACACATGGCTACTTTGCATGAATAATAATAAGCCGTGGGCATCTTCTCCCCAACACACATAAAGCTAATTTGTCCTTTTTTTGTTTGTGCACTGAAATGAGTGACCATGATGCAACGCTGGAACAATTTCAGCGTTTTCATGCACATAAAAAAGCATGAAAATGTTGAAATTGAACCTTTTCATTGCGATTCAACTGGGGCCATTAAGTCAAAATTTGCATTTAAATAGCAACATTAAAATATTACATAGTATTACTGAATAATATACTCATTCATACCAGTGCATCATAATTAATGGCTGTTTCCAAGGAAACCTAAGAAACCTAATTGCTCACAGGGTGGTCTCATTACAGCAGCAACACAATGTTTTGTGCAAATCTGCTTGACCAGAGCGCAAAGTGAAGCAACTCATTAAAGGTGGCTGTAAGGAATGTAGTACAGATCAAAAGTCACAGACTCAACAACACATCTAGAATTCCTGAAATATGTCGTATAGCATTTGTATTTCTCCATTCTCTGTGAACATCTTGTCATAGCCTCTCACTGTGCAGGCTGTGTTCTTCACTTTTAAAATGATGTGTGTGATGGATAATTTGCAGAGGACCCTCAAGCTCCCTCCTGCCCAGGCAACGTCCCTCAGGCCTGGGAGAAATGCATCAGGACTTATAATAATTGCCTCTGCTTGTTTCCCCAGACACGCCAGCAGCAGTCCACCCCATGTTCTACAGGGTTTAGAAGAAAGCCTCTGCAGGCCAATACAGACTCTTTTATAAAAGACAGAGAAATATAGCCCTCTTTTACAGGTAAGGCCCTGGGGCATTCCAGCATGCTTGTCTTGATAAGGGAAACAGTCATGCTTGACTGTAGCTCACAGCTTTTAGAGGTGTATCAGGCAACACCAGGTCTTTTTTGTGGGTGATGCAATAAAACTCATTTATAAAATAGCACTTGATGTAAAATACCAGACACAGCCAGATAAAACTTTTATTTCAAAAACCTGCTTCAGAAAGGACATGAAATACACCTCTAATATTGCATTTTCAAGCCCATGCACTTTTGTGAGAGCAACAGAGCTCCAATTTGTCAGTCATCTCCTCCATTAGCTGCAGTAATGCGGGCTATTATAGGCATGGAGGGCAAACTGGATGGATACGATGCCTATAAGAGGACATGGTGGCACTATTGCACTAGCTGTGTGACATTTTGTTTGTTTTGCAGCATGGAGCAAGAGGTAAGGAAGGTAGCCATATGGTGGGTATTTATCAGCCGATAGCTGCCAGAGTGATTGAATGTGAGCTGAAGGTGAAGCTGCAGACAGCTGAGAGGGAGAGCAGGGCCTGAGGCCCGGGGTCTGGTACCAGGCTGTTCATCATCTCCCTTAAAGGAAGGTCAACAGTCCAATGAATCACGCTCACCACCAAACTTACAGCTTGTTCTCTGTCAGCTTTACAGCATTTCCCTGCAATACTCTGCTGGAACCTAATCCACTCTCCGTGTCCCTGCATGAGATTCTTTAGAAGAGATTGGAAGATAAGAAGATGCCAAAGCCTTTTAAATCAAACCATCCAATATTCTCAGACGTCATCAGAAATGGTTGCTGACGTCAATAAAGCAGCGACTGTGAGTATTTGGTATACTGGAGGTGTTATGAAAGGACAGTAACCAGAATCACATCAGATGCCACTAGTACAGACATAAACAATACAGCACACATGTGGTAAAAAGCCAAAGGAGTGTTCATATTGAACACACACTACATTCAGCTGAGAGCTCCAGTGAGGAAACCTACAACTCCCAAAGCGTAAAGTTTTCATCAGAAAGTTATTACTCAACCTTATAACAATCCCCGAGACCTCAGAAAACACATGGGAGGAACAGACACGAGAGGCAGGGCAGGCAGGGATTTGGCCTACAATACTGTAGACTATGCAAAATATGACAAGGGCACTCGTGTTTGAAGAAAGTAATCCTCCTCCGTGTAAAGTCAAAGCATTCTCTCTCTGGGAGACATTGGTCTTATAACCAAAATGATGAAAATACAGGAGTTAATTTCCATTTTGACTGACTCATCTTATTTTTGAGAACACCAGAGGCAGATTTGAGCATCCAATGCATCAAGTTAATACCACACAGCCAGCAGATTCAGGTTTACATCAAGACTGTGAAAGTGTGACAGATTAAAACAATGCAACTGAGCGTGCAAAAAAGTGTTAAATAGAGTCTTTTCTTCTCTGGTTAAAGTTGGGGTCGGCAATGTCTTGAAATCAAGCTAGCTGCAGCATGAGACTGCTAAGCAAACAACTCCTTAGGAACCTGCTTTTGCACTGGCTCACATTTTATTTCGTTTGTTGATGGTCTCTCTTTTAAGACCAGTTTACACCTAAGATTCACAACGAGACGACACAACAGTTGCAGGGAAAGTTGCAGCGGTGTAAACTGGTCTATCTCAGCTCAACTCAAGCCAGTTGACGGTGTCGCCTGCAACGCAGCTTGTCAAGTCGCCAGAGGCCAGTTTTGGAATGTAAGGAACGTCACTTTCTTTAAACAGCCAGTCAAGGAGAGGTGCAGAAGTCTAGTGTTCTTTCAGACTATCTGAATTACAATATGCTAAAAGGTTATTGTGGAGATACTAAAAAATAAACTGCCTACCTCAGCTTTAACAAATAGTTTTTCCCTAGTTTAAGGCCTTTACTTTTTCCTGCGAACAATTTGCACGCAAAAAATATTTTTCAAACTGCTGATTGGGCATGAGTATTTTCACACAAAAGGTGAATATCACATTGCAAAAATCGAACCTTTTATTTCTCGGATCGAGGTCGATTTTTCCGAACATCCGCACTGCGAACAAATGCATCAACCAATCATGATGGATGTGCAGAGCGGAACATAAACAACAATGGCTGACAAGCTCATTATCTGTGTCTCTCAGCACGAAGCGTTTGACAGACAACACGCAGATTATAGAGAAGACAACATATGGCAAAGTGGTAAATGGTGAGTAGCATACCTTGTGTAGTTTACTTTTGGATGAGATACCATTAGCTAATGCATGTTAATGTATGGGAGGCTCTGTTAACTTTTTTTAACCTATCTAAGCATATGCCTTACACCTGCCTGCTGTTAATGCCTGTGACATGATGTTGTCATATTTTTACTCATTATTTTGTGTTTGATGCCCGATAAGTTCTGCTTTCTTTTAATTTTGAATTTGTGACATATGAGTCCACTTTTCCCTCTTTGGAGTGAGCTGTCAAAACTCTTTCACAAATTGGTATTCCTGTGTTTCTGTCGCAAATACGTGTCACTGCTGGTGTGAAGAGTTTGGATTTGAACATGTTGCATCCAAACAATTCACATTTTCATGTTGTTTATTTGTTTCGCACCCGGTATTCAAAGGCTTTAAATCTTCACTAAATCCCTGTCCGGTTAGCAGTGGTAAAGTACTCTGTTGGTTGACAAGAAGAGGAATAAAGAAGGGGAAGAAGGAAACTTAGAAAAGAAGAAGAAGACTTTGCTGAGCAGACAACTCATTTGCAACCAGGGCCCATTTCTGATCACGTCAACTTTGGATATATATGAAGAGACAGAAAGAAATAGTTTGCATCTTGTTGACATAAAGTGATATTGAAACATGGACATTAACTGAGTCTATTTGTCCCGTGGATGGAATTATCCCAGGGAGCCAAAAGCTTGTCAAACACAAATGAACATGACAATTGTTGCCTGTCATCCCCACTCCATCTCCTCTCTTTCCTTCCCCACTTACCAATGGTACACAACGTAATAAAAGTAGGAATGTCATGAAAATATTATTCTAAAAACAGGACACACTGATACGGAGAAGCATCACTTTCATTTCACTCCGTGTGACACTATCACAGTTGCACAGAAGGCTTGTTTCATAGCAGGTGGTAAATACTGCAGCTCCCCTCCCCAGCAGCTCAGCCATCAACCCCTGAGGGCACAACAGGAAGACTCACACTTTACGCGCACACATACACATCACTTTATCTGGCACACCTCAGTGTTTGCTCCTCCAAAGTCCTACGAGACGAAAGCTCAAGTACAAATAATGATGAGATAAAATGTGTGGTTACTGTTCAAGTAAACGTTCTAAGTGGGGGAAGCATGTGGTTCAAGTGACCTTGAATGTGTTATGATGCTTGATGAGCCATTTACAGCGATTCAGAAACAACCAACAGTGGCTAGAATTGGCTGCCCTCTGGACATGCAATAAAGTCGACCAAAATTCTTGACAGCGCTCTGGGCAAAAAACACCTTGCTGATTAAAGATAAGGGGACAAATGCAAGACTCCAGGCTAGTGGCCAAACACAGGGGGACCAGGTATGTAAATACAAGCTCTGTACAATAATGTGTGTGCAGAGGAGCATCTCCAAACAAACAAGACTCTTCACGGCTCGGAATGGATCAACAGACAGCAGGAGATCGATGCTGGCTTTCAGCTAAGAATTTGAGGAGGGTTCGGTGAGCACATGAGCACCAACACTTTCCAAATGAAGAGCGGAAAAAGCCAGGCCACCTGGCCTGATAATCACAGCAAATATTTTAATACTGATACTGAGGTCAATGGTTAGAGTTAACTACATAATTCAATACATCCAATAGGTTTAAGCTGAGCAGAAGGAACAGAATCTGACCCTGGGTTCCAATATTCATACTACCCTTCTATTTAGTATGCCAGAAACAAATTTAGTGTGTCCCAACATGTAGTATGTGAAATACAGTATGCCAGAAGTACCAGGTTGTCCTACTACATCAGTAAGTAAACCAGCATGTTTTTCTGGCCATTCTGACCCACAATCCTCTGCACAGCGGAAATACATCACATATGTCATGGTGTGCGAATATAAGCTAATTGACAGAATGACAAGCGCCACAAAGACAGATGACAGCACATTTATGTGTAAGTACAACATACGTTTTCCACTCGTCTGTACTGTAAATATACTAATATACTATTATTGCACAAAGCAAAGTGGATAAATGAGTGCCAGGTTAGCGAAAGACATTTTCAAATGGCTTCCTGTGTGTTCCAAATCACATACCTTTCCTTTGTACCCCAAAACTTTGTGATAAGGCTGCAACAGACATACAGTAGGAGCATCAGGTGGAAGTTCAAGAGGCACCATCATGATGGAATAGTATGTATGCATTCTGCATGCAACAGTATGTACTTTGTGACGGCAGCTGCAGTATGTATTACTAATAAAAAGAAAAAGTATGCACACCTTAAAAGTCAAGTCTTGCAGACTTAAAGAGAAAAAAAAGGGCTACTCTTTGTCTTTGCTGATGTGAAGCTCTGGACATTCCTAAGTTCAGTGTCTGCATCTTTAATTTAGTCTGCCAGACAAAAGTCAAACTCAGAACGCAAGCAACAAAAGAACAACATCAAAAAGATGGAAACTGCTCGCTTATCATGCACTAAAAAGGCTGTTCCCTCCCCACTTGGCTGTCTAGTTTTGTAAGTCTGCGGTTCCCACAGCATATAACCGTACGTAAGTGTCAACTACGAAAACACAGCAGCCTGCAGCGAACATTCTCAGCCAAATCTGAGAAGGCATGCAAAAACACAGGTGCTCTGCAGTGCTTGAACATCATAATAAAAGATGCAAGAGTGAGCAAGAGGAAGCAGGGAAATCAGGAGGAGCAGGGAGGTAACAGAACAGAGAGAGCAGAGGAAGTGAAGTGCTAAATAAATATACATAAACAGAAAGATGCATCACGCATCTCCAAATATTTCTGCCTCGTATCGGTAATAATAATCATGATAATATTCTAAGTAAACTTGACATGATTGTGCACACAAGCGTAACATTTTTCAACAATTCCACGTGGCTGCACTCACATAAATACACATATAATCAACACTATTGGCAAAAAATAGACAATTTTCATAACTAGCTCATTTAGTAATAAAGCACAAAACAGTTAGAAATTGTTTGTTCTAGTTTTGCAAATGTTTTATATTTTTGGTCTGTGGATTGGGCATAAACACGCAATTTGAAGACATCAGTGTGGGTTCTTACTGACGAAAGAATCTGTAGATGAATCAATACTTAAGCTGCAGAGCGAAACATTATATCATACGAAATATACAGGCACTGTACCACGTCACTCCGCATGTTATGTCACAAATCTAAAGCGATTTTAAGGCTCCTCCACGCTTTCATTTTGGCATGGAAAAAAGTGTGACTGCTTACTGTCATATGGAACTTATTTAGCCTGAGTATTTATTTTGGAAGAGAGTGAAAGTTTGGCCAAAAACACAAATGATGAAATCATCTAAAGAAAAATATCCTCCTGCTTCCAACCACAGATAGTAGGGTTTGCAATGACTGACAGGATAGTAATCTCCAATCCCCTCACTGATAGTCTCATTTGCTGAAGTAGGTAAGATTTGAGGCATCAGTATTAAATTTAGACTGCTTCATAACCCATTAAAAGTTCCTCAAAGGGACTTTACCATCAGAACATATCAGTGTCTTTAGATAAGTCTCCATATCTCAACATAAAAATGCACCTTTGGGATATTATAAAATGGGTTGTTAGCCTTAAAGTGAGGTCAGAGGAGTCCTGGATCTCTGTGCAGTGTTTTCAGCACTTTGCTGAGTCAATGAATTGAAGAATTCAAACTGTTTTGGTAGCAAAAGGATCCTTTTCAGGGCTGGTTATCGTCCTCAATAAAAAGGCTATGGAGTGTAAAATGTTTTGTGCTTTCTTCCTAAATACTTAACTATGTTCAAGGGATCAGTTCTTTGGTTGCAAAGAAAGGAAATTACTCTCTCCACTCTGTTGGATATATGCAAAGTCCCTGTCTCTCTTTCTGTCTCGCACACAGAGGCACAGGCAGGTTATTGATTCCCAACCTCCCATTGTGTTGCTCGGTGAAACTGACACCTAACTCACAGCATAGATTATGCAGAAGTTGCTGCAAATGGTGAGTGAAAGTGAGGGAAAACAGAGAGACAACAGCAAGCTGCTCTTCCCTGCACCGACGCTGTTTACCAGAGAAATACGCTTAATGCAAAGATTCAGAACCAGTTTAGGACTTTTCTCAGCCCCTTTTCCATCTCACATATTGACCAATTACAGCACCTAATTCCACACTCCAAGTAAAATCTCAGTCTAAACGTTTCCCACTCCCTCTTTATTAAATCTTTCCCACTGACTAATATTTTTAAAAACCATCTAAAGGCCCATCCTTTTTCTACAGCTTCATGTCCTATCCTTACTTTATTATTGCTGTGTTATTATAAAGGAACAAGGGATATAATACATTACATATTGTGTTTACATTTGTTTAAGATTTTCTATTTATTTTTACAGACTGTGTATGAACCCAGATGAAAATTTTCACATGGCAGCTCCTGGGCTATTACAATATTTACCAGGTGACGCAGTATAAAAAGCAAAAAAGTCCATCAGGGAAGGAGGTTGTAGTTTATGAATGAATTAAACACAAGATTATCAACAAATAGACCAGTGCACAAAGCCTGAGTGAAATTAAAAGTCAACACTGACTACTATTTTTAGACTGGGCTGACTTTTTATTGTTACTTTTCAGCTGCAGTTTGGTTAAGTTAAGGCTTCAAAACTACTTTTTTTACTTAAGGTAACAAACACCCTGAGTGTAAATAGCATCTGCTCATTTTTTATTCTTGTTTGTTATAATTAATCCGACTGTATTTCTCATTTTGTCTATCACCTCTATGTAAAAACCAACAATTCTGCTCTCAAACAAAACAACAAACAGATTGAAAATGTTTGTTGTTATGACTACCTTATTATGAGATTGCACTGCTGGTCTGAATTGCTGTGCTAACAGGAAAGAGAGGAAGACTTCATCGCACAAATAAGACTGTAACTCAAGCAAGAACGAGACCAGACGAGGGTAAAATGAACAAGATAAACACATAAGGTTAAGCTTTACATGTGAGCTTTACATATGCAACAAGCCTATGTTCTGCATCTACCATGGCCTGAATCAATTTAACATGTACCATCCACATACTGTAAGGCTACAGGGAACATCAAATATAATGAGGTATACTTCAAGTGAAGGTAGAAGAATATTAGAAGAATTCTCAGTGTTCCTGTGCCAGGAAAATGTCAAATATACAGCAGATATCTTACCCTGCCATACATGCTTTCATTCAGTTGAATAAGCACAGAGACGCTTAAGGGTGACAGCATGCATAGTTAAGTTGCAGCCGAAAGGACACGCTTGACAGCACATACGGTATATCCAAACAGGGCATGCACGCTTCCACACGTCTGTCTTTTTTCTTCATGCATGGCTCAGCCGAGACCAGCGTGTCAGAACAATGCTGAACCTCAGACAACATTGCATCGTTGCTTTTACATGTGAGCTCCCCATTGTTTGTTAGAATAGCACACTTGCTTGAAAGCACTGAAATAGCAATGCACTTATTGTATGGATAGGAAAAGGAGAGCTGGTGCCCGGCTGGAAAACGCAGTACAGAAGTAATTCAGCTGTTACATCAGACTGCTTATAAAAGCAGAGCTGTAAAAAAATAAGTCAAGCATCCACTGGTTCAAAAGCAGGGCAGATTTATAGGGAGTATTTGAAGAGAGTTATTTTAAATTTAAAGTATAAAACTTTGGGGGAAAAAATTGCTGGTGTGAAGAAAAATCACATTATGAGTTACTGATGAAGCACAATCCCTTAAAGAACAGTTGATACTGATGGTAAAATCTGGGTTCATATCATGATTTTGATTTTTTGTTTTTCAAAAATATTGTGTTTTGAAGTAACAGTACTGAAGTTGTCTCAGTTATACTCAGCAGTAAGTCGGGGTCAGGCTTCAGTGAGGACAGTGAGTGCCCAAAAGACTCATCTCCCTTGTTTCATTGTGCATGTGTGGGTGTGTCTGATGATTCTCAGCCCAAGCGTTCAAATTCCTGCCTGTCTCAAACATGCCCTCAGGGTGTATGCCTACAATTTTCCAGCACACACAGAGTGGCTATGGGAACACTGGTCTCAGAGTACAATGACGGCAAGAGAGCTGGAGCTTGTGAAACCAGTCCACAAATGGAATTAAACTGCAGGTGAGATATTGCCCCCTAGTGGCTTGCTTGCCAAAAGGAGGGACTTCTAAATTCAGTGAGAGTGGAAGTGAAAAGAGGAATCTTTGGACAGCCTTATAGATAAAGCACTAAACTGTAGATCATCTGCACTTGAGTGAATCACTGTTCGTTTTGGTTGAACAATCAATGCAGACTGATTACCCAAAACAAACTCATTATAAGTTGTGTAAATTGTGCAGATTCATCCTTGTATGTAAAACAGAGCAGGGCAACACAAGGGTTAAATTGTGAAAACGTGAAACATGCTTGTTCATCCAAAAGGATGAAAATTAAATATACATAACCATGTAAATATATATATATATATCACCTGTAGGAGGTTGAGGATTTTCTCCTCCTGTGCCCGGCAGAGAATGCGCAGCTGTTCAGGTACTCTGCCAACAACGTGCCGAGGTTGAATCATTTCCAGAAGCTTCTGTGCAGATTCATCCAGAGGCTGAGGAGTCACCGGTGCTGCGGCAATCTGACGCACTGTGCTGATTACTTCAGAAATTCTACTTATGGCTCATAGATGGAGCCTTGTCACTCACTTTGGTCCAGTGATATTAAAGAGAAAGCAGTACCGTGGGGGTATGTTTTTTATCTTAAAGATTCTTCCAGGGCTTCACTGATATAGAATTTTCTGAGGAAGTGTGAACACTGATGTTAGAGTGGAAGAAAATTCGGATATCTGAAATGTTCAAATCAAACACTTCTGACACAAATATGTAATGGAGGCGGAATATTTAAAATTTCACAAACATCAGTGCTGAACAGTTAACACTTCACCTTTTAGTTATTGGACTGTGGACAGCCCTCTACTAGACAAACTTTGTAATTACACCATTTTAAATTACTAGTTCAAGCATTTTTTCCAACCTTAGAAAACTATGAGCAACAAAGGAATGGAGCTTTTCCAATGTAAAGCAATTCAATCAGATGTTGTGATAAAAGATATACGATAAAAGAAACTGAAAAGACAACTAACAATTCTTTTTAAATGAGCTCTCAAGATTTGAATCATGTTAGATTTTAGTATTTAGGTAATAATTTTATATAGCAGAACAACATGACATTCATATGACCCTATTGTCTGATTTTATTTTTTTGTTCAGCAACAACAACAGAAAGATGCAGGAAATGCAATTGTGTATTTATCACTTTTCCTTTCTAAAGAAGCATTGGCAGGAAAAGTGGTAAAGGCAGACATGCTTGTCAGATCTAATTAGAGTGCGACGACAAACCGGTCCGGTGTTGCACAGTCCTGCAAAGCCATCCATTTTGCTGCTAAGTTACATTTCTCATCACCTAAACGACAACAAAATTAAAAGTGACAACTGTCGTGATCCCCTGGAAACTCTCAGATCCACTGATAATTGGATGGTTCTACACAAGCAAAGAACAAACGCCGTAGTAACATCACACATAATTGCTCTGTGTCTCACGTTGAGGATTCATTAAAACTGGCCGGCTCTGTTGCCACCGCGTTGATTGGTTCACTCTGTCATGACAAGAATATTGTGATCACAAGAACATTTCCCATTCTATACTGAAAACTAGCCGCACAGACAGTAATTGGAGACACAGGGTTCTTGTAGCATTGTTTGAGGTTTCATTGACAAATACATGACAAGAGCAACACGC
>JAQFJA010000004.1:19045389-19059613 GCA_029874485.1 Naso brachycentron
TCTCCATTCACTGCCATTCATGTTAAGACAGGGTACAGAAACACTATGGCACATGTGAAAATTGCTAGGTATAGGTAATTCACCCTTCTAAAAAGAACATCTGGGTTTATTTGATCAAAAATCACTGAACGAAAGAGAGAGGGGAGCCGGAGGCCATTGAGACGAAAGTTAATACGCCTGGAAAAATAGTTCCTTACCTCTGCTGCCTTCCCACCTCGAATATTAGCATGATGGATTTTTACACAGAAATTCTTTTTAACTGATGTTGTCACACATTAACATGTACTTTCTGTGGCGTTTATTGAACGTGGACAAAATGTAACAACATCTCATAGATAAAAGCTATTTTGGTAAAAATTGGTGGGGTTTATGTAACCTATGTAGCATCATGTAGCAACCATGTAGCAGCACTGGTATGGTCCTTTAAGCTTAAGTGCTCATATCAGCTTTTAATCATGCTTTTAAGGATAATGCTAGCATGTTTAAGTTTAGTTGGTATAATGTTTACCAAGTTTATCATCTCAGTTTAGCATGCTAGCATGCTAACACGAGTTTGTGTTTTCTAGATTGCCACATAGAACAAATTTACAGGTTAACTGTGGTGTTACTTCTTTTCAAAAAGTAAAAGGGGCATCTAATTTTGCTCTCTACACCCTCTAGATATGTGTGGTGGGGTCTTAACTGGCCTATCAGGTGTAATCTCCAGTCCAGGCTACCCTCAGGAGTACAGCAACAACGCAGACTGCTCTTGGACCATCCATGTGTCCAACACCACTGTTGTCACCTTGGTTTTCTTGGACTTCCAGCTGGAAAACAATGAGGGATGTAATTTTGACTTTGTCGCCTTGTTTGATGGCCCAACTGTCACCCACCGCCATCTGGGCAAATACTGTGGGGCAGATAAGCCCCCAAACACTGTCACCACCTCCAACCAGCTTCTTGTCGTCTTCAAGTCTGACTTTAACATTGGTGGACGTGGCTTCAAGGCCTATTATTACTCAGGTAGGAGAGTTTAATGTGATTACTTGTATTCCAAAATTAAACTCTTCAAATATGCACGATAAAATGCTGCTTGCTTGACTTTCTAGCTTTCTGTGGTGTAACACAATTTGGAAATATTAAAAGGCTATGTTCAGTTATCAAAAATGTCACACACTATTACTCTGTCAGACATTTTTATAAAGCAACCTTTATTTTCAGAAGTTCTACTCACTCTGCTTTTCAGAACAGAAAAGGTGAAATCAAAGGAGCGCTCAACAGTGTATACCTATAGATCTGTTCAGGTCGATGAAATTGTGCACAGTTCAACTTTAACAATAGTCAAACAAAGAGATCCACGATTAGACTGATGTTAGTGGTGAGGAAGAAGAAAAACACATTACATCATGCTGAAAGTTTGAAACAAGGCTCATGAAAGAGCTTGAACATGGCACAAAAGATCCTGTCATCTGATAAAATGAAAATTGAACACTTCTATTAAATAAAGCACCATCTGCGGCTCGAGCAGAGCTCATCACCTGTCTCACACCATCCCTGCCACGAAAAAGAAAAAAAAAAAGTCTGCAAAGTAAACGTTCTTGACTGGTCTAGCCTGGACTTGAATCCAATAGAAACACTGCAAAATAACTTTAGGCAGCAAATCACAGACTGTCCCCACTCGACCTTGTCGAGCATGAACCGATTGGCAAGAGGATGAAAATCCTAAAATACAGCTGCACAAGGACACTGAACCAGATAGTTCACTGCCTAACTTCATAATGAATCCGTACTTAACAACTGAATATTTTCACATTTATTTTAAGGTTGATGAGTGAGAAAAGGCTACTTTTATTTCATTTTGTATTCAGAATGCCACATCATGAAAATGAAGGAAATGAAATCGTTAAAATGTGATGCTTTTACAAGGATAGCTAAACATTTTAGAAAACATGCACAATTGTTAGCAACGTGTGAAATACCCCCTAACTAGTGCTGTGTTATGCTGAAGTCTTACAAATAGTAGGCTAGTCAGATGATGGACTGGCATGAGCGTTAGCTGCGGCAGCCAAACCAGCTTCCTCCTCTACATTCTCTTTGCAACGTTTCGTCCATGAGTGAGCCAAGCAGAAAAAAATCCACCACTTTGCGGACAGGTGGAACGTGGAGAGTATGACTTTTTTCAACAGCTCCAACTAATGGAAGGCTGCATTACCAGAAACAGGGTTTCCAAGGAAACACTACAACAATTAATTCAGATTTCTGAAACAAAGTTTTACTATTTAAATTAAATTATGAATTCTAGACAACATACACCTCTGAAAGACATTTTTATTAACAATTTGAAATGTGAAAAATCCTTTTTTAAAAGCTTTTTCTTGAGACCCACCAGAATTTTACAGATGACGCTTTCAAGGGGTCTGACCTGTCAATTAAGGGGTCTCAGACCTCCCGTATTTCGCAACTTGGATGGGAACATTAATACTGATTTCATAGCTTTGCATATGATACTAAAGCTAGAAGCTAATTATCTTAGCTTGACATAAAGACAAAAAACAGGGCAACATAGTTAGCTTTGCTATGCAAAGGTAATGACACATGCCTACTGCATATTAATATTAATTTCTAATTTTATTATTTGCCTGGTGCTGCGACGAGACTGGCTGTTTCTCTCCATTACATGTCTGTCTATGCAGCCATTACGGGTGGCGGAGGATATCAGTTTGGTCTGAGAAGCCAAGTTAGGGGCAACGCTGCCGGTTATAGTTTGATACTTTTGACACACAAGAAAGTGAAATCAATCTTCTCATTCAATCCTTAGTGAACAAGCATTTTCCAAAAATGTGGCGCTATTCCTTTATACTGTGAAGGGTTTTTACATCATAAACTTTTACTTTTGTAAGACCGATTTGAATCCCAAAATTCAATTACTGAACTGAGTACACTGTAGATAAAAATCTAAAGTATTTTATTAGTCAAAATCTAAAGTACTAATATGGCACACAGGAAAACAGTGTCAGCTTGATGGTCACAGAAAAACAGAGCATAGTTTAAGTCCCATGCATTTCTGTAGGTCAAATGAAAAAAAGAAAACTTATATTTTTACATTATCTGTACTCCAACAGGTGAATGTCAGCAGGTTCTGTCAGCTGTAAGTGGCAACTTCAGCAGTCCTCATTTCCCAAACATCTACCCAAACAACATCAACTGCCACTGGAGCATCAATCTCGCAGCTGGATACCGCATCAAACTCATGTTCCCCATCATGGACTTGGAAGGTCGCAACAGTCTGTCAGATGAGTGTGATTACGACTCTGTGGCAGTGTACGACGGGGACAGTCAGACGGACACCCTGCTGGGACGCTGGTGCGGCAGGGAGCAGCCTTCCTCTCTCCTCTCAAAGGGCAACAAGTTGCTGGTGGTACTGAGCACGGACAGAAACGAAGCTCACAGAGGGTTCACTGCTTCTTATCTTGGAGGTAAATGTTCTTATCTTCAAAATAAAAACCTCACAGTTATAATCAAAGGATTGTTAATTCTACTTAATCTGCGGCACTAAGTCTTAAACTCCCAATGGTTCACAGACTAAACCTCATCAAAATATAACCTTGGTAAGACTCTTAATGCCTAAAATACTAAGTATTTATCTCTACCAACAACTCTGACTTAACTGTGACTCTTTTTCTTCCCACCATCCAAGTGGTACCTGTAAACATTAGCTGCACACGATCAGAATTCACCATTTTGATACCCCAGCAGTCCTTGCCTCAGCTGGACCGTGAAAGCATCTACCTGGGAAACCCATCCTGTGCAGCACAGTTGACAACCACCTCATACAAGATACTTGCTCAGTTTGTTAACTGTGGCACTGCCGGCCAGGTGACCACCACACAGTCTCATTTCTGGTGCACCGTATGATGCAGTGATTTACCGCACTTATAGATTGTAAAAGACATCGATTTGACTTGCATCTATAAATACTGTAACTCCTGATCCTTTACAGAAACATCGGAACATCACTGTGCTGGTAAACAAACTCTACATTGATTTCTCTAATGGGAAGCAGCAGAATGTACAAGAATACAGGGTCCAGTGCGATGCTCTGCGGAAGATAGCATCAGTGTCCATCATTTCAGCAGAGGAGCGGCGTCTCGAAGAGCAGACCCAGCAAACTGACAATGACAGTGGTGGCAATGCAGTGGAACTGGAGGCTGAGCCTCATGACCTGAGCGATATTGTCTTCATTAGCATCTGCGTTCTGGCTGTTATTCTCATGGTGATAGCGATTGTTTGGCTGGTGCTGCTTTAGCGACATATTGTATATATAATATACATATGTTCCTATCCTACAAATAAGGACTCCAACGATGAAGTTGTCTATTTTAGATTATATTTTGTATAAAAATGTTCACCAACATTATAAAAACAGAGCTCCTATCATCATCATCATCAACAACAAATCATAATTCTAGTATGATGGAATGGCATTATCATCACACCAACAATAAACTGCATATTCTTTACTGTGATTTGCATGTATTTTTAAAACAATGTAAGGTTGCTGACGTGCCACAATGTGTAAAAAATTGTATATCTTTGCAGATAATTAAGAAAATAACAAAAAATAAAGTTAAAAATAAAATGTCTCTGAATTGAAAAACCTTAACAGATTTCAAGTTTAACAACCAGGGGTCTCCACTCTGCAGTCAGAGCTTCAGGCTGATTGATTATCAGTTATTTCTTGTATTTAGAAACCAGCTGGTTGACAGATATTGTGTTGTCCTTAACTTGAATTCTGATGTCGGAGTTGTGTTTAAAGGCAAACACCAGCGCTCTAACAGTCCGTCTGTATGAGCTGCTGACTAAGCGGGAGCTCTGGTGAAACACTTCTCTCTCGATGTTGTCTATAAGCCCAGAATCCTCCTATAGGTCAGATAAGAAAATAAATAATAAATAAATACATAAGTAAACAGATATGTAAAAAGATATTAATGTACTTGAAGCCAACATCCCGTGTTTTTCTTTAAGAGTACCACAATTAACAATAAAATTAAACATTTTAAAAAGTGCTGCATACTTTTTGAATTATGTATTTCAATCAGAACTTCATGATTTGGTAAAAGTTTCCCAGAATTTACAAAGTCCTGTTTTCAGATAATGGAAGAAACATTACACAGCAAGAAAAAAACATAAATGAAAATATTCTTACTGGCCTTCTTTGCCACCAGTTGATACACCCAAAGCATCTTAACCAATGTGATATAAATGCAAAGTGTAGATAAGAGTAGGAATAAACAGAAGGAGTCAAACTCAAAGTCGTTTGCTGATACATTCCTCTTCAATGAGATGCTCTGTCTCACCTTGACCTCCAGGGCCTCAGACAAGAGTCGTCTAGCGTTGCTCCTGAGTCCTTCAGATTGCTTGTCGGCGCGCACTTCAATAGACGGCTTATTGGAATTCTCCTCAATGAAAGTCCTCCAGTCTGTGTAAACCTTTGCTGCCATTGAACTCACCTCAGGGTCCAGATGCTTTCGCATTTTGTTGACAGTGTGACCTTGGAGGAGAAAGGATTTCATTAAGTGTTGAACTAATTAGTGTAATGTGAAGCTGATAAAGGGAATGGCACGTATAAGGTTAAGTGAATTTTAGTAGCTGTTTGGTATTTCAGGTATCACGTTGCTCTGACACTGCAGTGAAAACAAACTCAGGACCTGAAGCCATGCAGCATGTTCAGCCTATAAACTGTCAAATTCTATTTGCTTTAATTAACTGGTTGTTCTACAGTCTGTAGGCTTACACATCCTGATTGAAGCTTTCCACATCAAGAGTGCCTTATTATATTTCCGTAGCTGACAGAATGATGTGTCAGCATAGCCGCATCTTAACCTGATGTTTTCCTACCTATTTTTGTGGACTTGAGCACCTCCTTGGACGGGATTTTCTTGCTCAGGTCAGTCAAGGCACTAAGCAGGTTGTCCTTGCTTTGTTCTGGCAGCTCCAAGATGGATTTGTAACGCTTGATATCCTCAATCACAACCACCCTCTGAAAGAAACAAAACGGCAGTGAATGACTAATTCTGTCACGCAGCAGTATTGATTTTGCCAGATTATTCACGTTAGAAAGATAGTTCACCCGTAAAGATTCAATTGTAGCTTGCTTATAGGTCTTTTCGTTGTTTGTAGATTTTTTAGGTGTTTCCTTTTTGGGAAGCCGCACTACAAATTTGTCCATCTTTAAATGACCAAAAACTACCTGCCCAGCAGGTTAGCTTAGATCAGAAGGAGAGCCCAAAGACAACGAGTGCTAACTGTTACTAGCAGTTAGCATACGTTTCCTTGCTATTTTTAATCTCCGTTTTAAATTAAACGGCTATATTAAACTTTATATTGAATTTCTGGTTTGTTTTAGCCATTCGTCTACACTTCACAAATTAACAGCTGCTTTTATAACCGCAACTGTGAGAAAAATGGGTGTACGAGCTAGCTACGGCTGAGATGCTACCATGTAAACAGTAGCAGTAGCTACTAGTGATGCCTTCAGGTGCTGTCGGAAATAAAATAGAGTATCGCGGGCCTAATAATAACAATAATAATAGCAATGATATAGATAATTTCTTTGAGATGATTTTTATTTATTTATTTAGATTCCAATTTCTTTCTCTATTTTCTATTTTCATTTCATAATGCAATTTTAACTTGTAACACTATTTCATGATGGCATTGCCACCATCTCAAATCCCCAATGTCCACATGTGACAGAGAAAATAAGGTAAAGAGAGAGAGAGAGAGAGAAGAAAAAGAAAAAAAAAATCATGGTACCTATTTACAAGTGCTTCTTTGTGATCATTCCTGCCAGTGGCCATCAAATTTTTAACTCATAATGAAAATATCTTAAAAGGTCACACATATTATTTTTTATGGGGTTCTAGCTTGTTCAAAGTTATTTTTTTCTAGCATTAAGAATAATGTTTTGATTATTTCTAGAAATTGAACAGAGGTTTATAATGATGATACTTCCCGATTAATGGAGGAATTTACGAGGACTACGCAAACATAGCAGAACGGAATAGTCTCGCGTGGTGTGGAGTTCCCGCGAGACAACAACCCCGATTAAGACGGAAGAAGAAGAGCGTGTTGTTTGTTTGTTTAGGTTGTCGCAGGCAAAATGGGGACGCTTTCCTACTTTGTCTGCGTGTCGGCACTGTTCGTCCTGTCCACATCTGCGTCTTCGGATGTGTTCGAGAGCGTTTTGGGAAACACAGCCTCCTGTCACAAATCATGCGAGATGACATACAGTTTGCACACGTATCCACGGGTGAGTAATCATCTCGATGAGGAAAGTAATGCTAGCTAGAGTTAGCTAACGTTAGCGTTTGGTAAGTTAGCGAATCAAAAGACGGCCTGTTTAACATTAGTTCAGTTCGCCTCATTTTAAATTAACGTTACATGTTGGGTACAGAGGGTTGGTTTTGACTAGACTTGAAGTTAAAAGTGCGTAATTTTATGTGTATTTATCGAGACATTCAACTGGTCCTCGTTTGTTTTACAGGAGGAGGAACTATATGCCTGTCAGCGAGGCTGTCGTCTTTTCTCCATTTGTCAGTTCGTTCGTGACAGCGAAGATCTGAATCAGACCAAATCCGAGTGTGAATCAAGTAAGTTCTGCACTGAGCTTTTGAACTATTCATTTCTCTACTGTACGATGTCCCAAGTTTATTTTAACGTCACTAGTTAGTCAATGGAATCGCCTCCTGTAAGGTTGCAAATATTTGGCAATGCAAATAATCAAGCGAATGTTTAAACACTCACTTCCTAAATACTTGAACCTGCTTCAAAGACCTCTCTGTCTCTAATCTCATTTTACCATCTGTCACCTCTCATCATCACCTCGTAACCGCAGCCTGTCGTGAAGCCTACACCCAGTCCGATGAGCAGTATGCATGCAACCTGGGCTGCCAGAATCAGCTTCCGTTTGCTGAGCAAAGGCTGGAGCAGGTAGAACATGTAACAATCACTCGTTGGTCTGTGGGAACATCCCAGTCTTTAAATAAAGAACATTCATTCTAGCGTTGCTTGTGTTTTTTAGTTGGAGGCCATGATGCCTAGGATTCACCTGCTGTACCCCCTGGCTCTGGTCAGAGGGCTGTGGGAGGATGTGATGAATCAGGCCCACAGCTTCATCACTTCCACGTGGACATTCTACCTCCAGGCGGATGATGGCAAAGTTGTCATTTTCCAGGTACAGAATTAAGCAATCTGCATGCAAACAATGTAGTATATCCTGTTATGAAACACTGGGAAATTGTTAGGTCGTCTATTTAACAGACTGAACCACAAGTGAGGTTTTTCTCCCAGTTTGAAGTGGAAAAAGAAGTCACAGAGGAGCCACAGAAGAGCTGTAAGTCCTCCAGTCCATTCTCTCAAAATCTTTCAAATGTGGTGATATTCGGTCACATTTCTTGGTCTGATTTGGTGCATTCCTGTGTGCCTTAGACCTTCATTGACCAAGACAATAGAAAATGAGCCTCAGTTGCACTAAGTAACATTTAGATGTATTTGCAGATGATGTAACTTTTGTTTCTCCTTTAAGTCCCTGGGTTAAGCCGCCCTGTTTACAAAGAATACCAACGCACTTTAATCCAGGAGAGGGACAGAGATATGACTGGGGACCGCGGCTATGATGATGAATACAACCTCTTCAGCTGTCTTTCGAGGTTTGTTAGCTGTCTTTTATTGACATTGTCAAGGAAATTAAAAAGTTTAACTTTCTCAGCAGAGCGTGACATTAACAGCACAGAGGATCTAATCCACACACCTGTTTAATTTTGTATTTTTCCCCTCAGGAATCCTTGGTTACCGGGATGGATCCTTACCACAACTCTGACCCTGTCTGTGCTGGTCCTGATCTGGATCTGCTGCGCCACTGTGGCAACTGCTGTGGACCAATATGTGCCTGCTGAGGTAAATTCCATTCAGTTCTCTCTCTCTTTGTTTTTTACTCTTTTTTTTTTTCCCGAGATATTTGGTCTCTTGTTATGTCATTTTATGGTGCTGTAGTATTGTTATTCCTCTCTTGCGTTTTTCATTGGTAACTGTGTTGTAGTGTATGCGAGTCAAGGAAGTTAAGATAATAGTTAAACACTTTTGTAAATATGCTTATCCACTTCCTTGCTGATATATGAGAAGCTAGGTAACATTAAATGTGTAGCTGGAAGAAAGCAACTGGTTGGCGTAGCTCTAGCATAAAGACTGCTAACAGTAGCATGCCTCTGTCAGAAGTTAACAAAACCTGCTACCAGCACATCCAGAACTTACAAAGAAACACATTAAATCTTCTTCTTTTTAAGTGCAATAAAACTCAAGTGTGTAAAAAGGGCAATTCACCTTAAACAGGGAGTGATACTTGGCCGGTATCAGTAACTCCTGGAGTGTCCACAGGCTGCTGAACAGCTGTTCTTTTACATAATATCAAACATGTTAATTATTGAGCTTAAGAGTTGCCGGTTGGCACATTTTGTTACCTTTAGACAAAGCCAAACTTCATATGTAGCATGAATGTTCTCATTCAACTTCTCATTAAAAAAAAGTGTATTTCCAAAATTTATTTTCTGCATCCCTCACTGCAAACTGCTCAAGCTGAAAGCGTTAAACGCCTGTAATATAAAACAGACTGTTGGAAATGCAGAGCATACCGCGTTCTCTCTCTTCCAGATGTAACAGCTTGCTTTTACACTAGAGTGGAGGATTGTAGTCATATTTAAGGTTTTGACTGTCTTTACATTTTCAATATTTCATGAGTGTCCTCGTCTTACGCAGAAATTGAGCATCTATGGCGACAAAGAGTACATGAAGGAACAGAAGCTGATCCCGTACCCAGCATCCTCCCTGCTGATCATCACCTCCAAAGGGCCAGAGGAAGAGGCCGGGCCCCTCCCCTCCAAAGTGAACCTGGGCCAGTCCGACATCTAGAAGCCAAAGCTGTAGCAGAAGGGAAATCCTCCTTTATGAATCTTTAGTTGATTTTTATCCTCCGGCACAAGACGCGTGCTTCCTTTGGTCTAAACGGGAGTACCGACTTGCTGCACATTTTGTATTATTGATATAACATCTTGTTTCCCCTTTGAAGCTTTTAAAGTTAAAGTGGTTTATTTTCTGTATATTTGTATGATTGAGGCATTATAGTATTGCAACATCAGTAAAATAGGTTTTTTTGTTTGTTTTTTTTTTTTTCCCTTAAATTTGGATGTGTGCATTAGCTTTCTGTCAGTGTGCTTATTTTACTGAATAATGTTTAACTGAATTATTTGTGACTTGAAGCGGTACAGGTTTCACCCCAAACCCCTCAACTTCTGGCAAAGCTGATCGAGCTAACGTTGCAGACTTTCCCAGCTAGTTTTCATCTTTCTACTGCAGTGATTTCTAGTTATTGAATTTTACCATAAAACCCTACGCTTTTCATCTTAATTAATGGTGAACAGTCAGTCTTTCATGCTTCACTGTTGTCTGTTCTCGTAATTATGGGTCAGAATTAAATACAAAGGAGTGAAGTTGCTGAGTGTGACTTTTTTCTGTCATCAAGTATTACTTGTCTGCTCCTGATTAACAAGAATTTGACATAAGAGTGTAGCAGTAGAAAAAAATTATTAAAGTAACTGGTGTGTTAATTTCCAAGGGGACATGTTCAGAGAAGGAACCCATGCCTTCATATAATCAATCTTACAAATGCTATCCCTTACATTCTGCTCGGATTACACTGCAGCAAAGATGTTCGCAGCCCCAGAATTATGTCGCAGTGGGCGTAGTTCCTCCTTTTACTAGAAATGTAAATCTCTGGTGCCCATTCATTGTTCAAATCCTTAAAACATGGTCAAACAATGTTTTTCTGATGCCATTTTATTCTTGTAGAACTGCTGAGATTTTTTTTTTTTTTTTGGTGACACTTTGTTTTTTCACTATAATCTCTGTAATACGGGTGTTGCCAAGTGAGGGCTTGCAAATGCGGTAATGCACACAATGTCTTCTCCACTGAATATTTGAAAGGACTATACTTGGAATCTAAAAACTCATGGCTACCTTATATTTAAGCACAATGTGCAGGGATCCTATGCGGCCATTTTCCTGCTTCTTTTTGTTTTAGTGTGTACGTCCTCAGAACCGGCTCCTTTTCAGCTGTTTTAACCTGATACAGGACCAAAGGGGAAAAAGTGACCTGCTATCTCTATTATCCTCATAGTTTTTGTTCTATGTGCGCAGCTTTTCTGTGTTGAAATCCTAGTTTGCTGAACTGTAATTTGATATTAAGGGGAACTGCACCGAGTTTACACATCAAAGTCTGTTTGCAGGTCTTAGAGAGTGCTATTGCATGTGTGAAACCAGAATTAAAGAATCACCGTTTTTTTTTTTTTAAGATTTTTTTTGGGCTTTTTGTGCCTTTATTTACAGGACAGCAGAAGAGTGGACAGGAAACAGGGCAGAGAGAGGGAGGATGACATGCAGCAAAGGGCCACAGGTGGAATCGAACACAGGTCCGCTGCGCGAGGACATAGCCTCTGTATATGGGGCACCTGCTCTACCGACTGAGCCACCAGGCGCCCCACATCAAATGTTTCTTTGCATCTCATTTTTACTAATGAGTTACTAACATTTATAACTGGCATAAGGAGCCTTATTGTAAAGTGTGAAAGACATTACCATTTACTAATAAGTTATATAGTTACTTATAAGGAATTTATGTGCTAATTAATAGACTAATTTAAAAAATTATTATAATCATTATTATAACTGTTTATTAATGATTTATAGGGTATTTATAATATAATTTATAATCATTTATAACCACATGTTATAACTTGTTTCTAAGTGTTTATTAATGGTTTATAAGGTATTTATGACAAAATTAATGACCAAATTTGTAATAATTTCTAACCAAATGTTATAACTTGTTTGTAACTGTTTTACATGACTTATATGGTATTTACAACCTCATCAATGACCTTATTTATAAATCACATATAAACAATTGTTATAAATTGTTTCTAACTGTTTATTAATGACTTATAAAGTATTTCTAACCCAATTAATAACCTAATATATCAACCATTTATAACCCTTTATAATGGTTGACCTAATGTAAAATGGTGCCAATAAATCTTTTGAATTTTTAATTCTTGAATTTTGAAGTATAAATTAGCATAAAATTAAATTATTCCCATGAAGTACAAGTACAGCAAAGTTGTACTTAAGTACAGTTCTGAGTAATTGTACTTATTATACAGAATATGTAACTTATTGTCTTAACATTACACTTCATTGATCTACAGCCCAAATGGCTGTATCAATTACATTAAGTTGTTTAAAATCAACTATACACAAACCACACAATTTTGATTTAGTTGAACACACTCGAAGCAGCAAGGCTCGCTCCCTCATACAGCTAATTTGTCCAATTTCACAGTTTATCTGTCCAGCATCTTGCAGTGGCAGACTCAGCTGCTCCTTATCAGCAAATTTGTTTTGATCCAGAAGAGGAGAGACTAACCACTGTCACACAGCAGGTTAATACACATAAAGACTGATTGCCACTGAAATCTATTTCCATCTTGCTTCTATAAGACCTAAGCACATCTGAAATAAATAGATAATTGTGTTACATTAAGTAGATAACTTAACAATGAAGAGATTGCAGCTCTGTGCTTTGCAGTATACACTTAAGCATCCCAGAGGCCTCCTCTCTAATCCCTCTGTTAAAACCCACAGCATGAACCTTTAAGCTTCCTTATATTTGTGGCGGCGGGACAAAAAAACAGCATAATTCTCCATCCCGACAGAAGAGTTCAGTCACTGCTAAGCCACCATATTGCTATTTGAAGAGTGACTTTGCTTCCAACATAGCTGGACTCATTTTATTCCCAGTGACACATTCATGAAATAAAGCTTTCTATGCTGAAAAGATAATCTTGTACATTTGGCTGGCAGCCTTATCACGTATGACCTGAGTCCAAAGAACAACTGTTGGAGGACAGAAATCTGAGGAAAAAAAGATGACTGTGTGAAAGCCACGGAGGCAAAATAGATTTTCAGCCGCTGGCTGCCCGCCCATTCCAACTAATCAGTTTTGTAATGATCACATCAATTCCTTTTATAGCGGCGCACCAAAAGGAAACGTTCCTGTAGTCCCATTTCAAAGTGCTGTGCAGTTTACTCTCATTGCCAACATTAATATTTCAGCCAACAACATTTGCTGATACCCTGCTTAGTGTGAGTCTTTGAAACACAGAAACCGTGCTTCATTTCCAGTGTAACTTTGTAAGCTCATGACCAACGTGCAGGTTTCTCAAACTTCAACCACTGCCGGGAACGAGGCCAAGTCACACACCTGTACAATGAATTCCGGTCGAGGGCTTTTATTGAGTTGTCTGCTGTTGCCGGGAAGTCACGGAGAGCTTGTAAAAGAAAAGCTGATACCGAGGCTGCTGGATGCATGGATGTGTTTAGAAAGTGGTCAGAGATCACAGTCGCACACCGCATTATTGTTTGAAGGGTTTCTAAGCAATAACGCTCCCACGTCACTTGCTGATTATCAGCCTGAAAATGATGAATATGCACAACAGAAAACGGCTTGTTGATTGTTTACAGGGCTTGTTGAAATGTGCTCTGTGCTCGCCCATCTAATATGTTGCCTTTATTTGAAAACCGGCCCCCATTGTTTGTCTGCTTTTTATTTACAGTACAATTAGATCCTTGATTACCATTATTTTTAATTATGGCTTTCACAGAAAACCTGTCCCAATTAATCAGCTATGATTCATGCTCTGAATACAAAATGGTTTTAGTCACTCCAGAGCCAATAAAGAGAGTTTAGTTTTTATTATTCAGCAGCACAAGCGCAGAGAACGGTAAATACACTGAACTGAGCTGATAGGAGGCCTCAGTGTTGAACAGCTGCTGATCCTCAGACCAGGAGCTCGGATCATGGAGATAAAAATGCCTTGAAAGATCAAAAAGCACAGTACTTAAAATGCATCTCGTTATAGGAGCAAAAGAGAGTTGAATCAATGGTTTTGTCAAACAGAGGGTGATTGGTGAGATAAAAGGAGCCCCTGATTGGGTTGGAGCCTCAAGACGGAGGCGTCACACTTATTCCTGGAGGTCGATGAAACTTAAAAGTCACTAGTCTTCTGATTAGAGCGTAAAATTGCTCAATAGATTTACAAAATACACCTCTTTAATGTCTTAGCAGTGTAAAAGG
>JAQFJA010000004.1:19152023-19163043 GCA_029874485.1 Naso brachycentron
CAAGGCCAAATAAATTGAAAAGTGCAAGTATTGTGGGTCCATATTTCACTGTGAGCTCCCTCATCTTTTGATCATTGACTGTAGAAAACGAAGAGCCATTTTACATTTCACAGATTTTGTGTTTACCTCGACTCTTTTGGTTTCAGAATGAATGATTCAAGGGTGATGTAACAGCTGTTCACTGTAGAGCAAGGTAGCACAAGGGCGTTAAGTGATGCTGTTTTCCTTCAAACGTTAACACCCCGCTAACCATGTGTGTGACATCAATATTTAATAAAAAGAAAGTCTTTGAATTGTTTTTTTCTGAAATTTGATGGGCTATTTTTCCCTCTTCAGACAAATGTTACATTGCAGGAACAAAGCTTTTGGAGTTGCATCACTAATCACGTTCGTGTGAGACACATTTGTGGAGGTGTGGTGGAGAACTGCCGGTGCTCAGATAATGGCTAAACAAACAGCAGAGAAGAGAGACACCTGAAAGATTCGTGATAGCAACGTGTGAACTCAGTGAGATCCATGTTTTCCTTCCCAATGTGTGTCACTGAAACAGTCTTAGCCCTTTTGCCAAGTTTACAAGACGCAGGCTGCTGTTTGTAACATGAGCTCATTCCTTTCTTTTAATTTTGAAACATTTTATTGCTGACCAACTTTAATCCTACTCCCCACTGATGAGCATGTGAGAGCCCCACGATGCCACCATTAGCAGTCTGCTTGAAAGAACCTCTCATTTTTGTGAAACAAGCCTTTTGTCTTTACCCTATTGTGGCTGACTCAGCTGGAAACCATCATTTTAGCTGCGGCATGAGAAGAACAGCTCATCTTCAGGTAAAGAATATGGTTATAAAAATTAAGGCTTTTAAAAGTCAGGGAAATGTTTTAATGCAATGTTGGGGTGGGGGTGGGGGGTGGGGGGAGGTGAGTGGAACATCTACATTAGGGAGGGAATATCTTTAGCTAACCAGAGAACTGAAAAAAGTTTTTCATAAATTCAATAAACTAGGACTACCATGTAACTCCAAGGATATAAAGGTTTGTCTTAACATTGGTAGGCAGTTGACAAATGTGTCGAGAGAGAAAACATTTTGTTGACATAAATCCTAAGTATACTTTTTAAAATCAAAAGTATATTTAATAATCAGAGCAATCACATAAAATCGTAGTATGAACAAAGTGAAGATTGCATTTTAAATTTGTCAACAAGTTTCTGTAAAATCAGCAGATGTGCGTAGAAAAAGCTGTTTTAGTCCTGCAGGTGTCTGTCTCTCTCAGCACTGTCCATGGTTCTGAAACAACAGTGATATGAAGCATGTTGAAGGCGACATCGAAATGATCAAATACGATTCACTCCACAGATAATGCCAACAAGTTTATTTTAAAAATAGGACGGGACAAGTTTGCCCATCCAAAATATTGGTAAAGACATGTCTCTATTGTCCAAATGCAAACCATCACCTTTTGAAAATTGATTTGAACACATTTAATGTGCAGAAGCAGTATTACCTAAATTGTGGTATTGACCTGGTCTGAAGAAATGTGGTGTACCAAGCTAATGTTAACATTAAAACAATTGCATTTTACTAGGACAGCCAGCAAACGAATTCTTCATCCATAGTGTGGGACCCAAATTGCTTGCTAACACTAATGATGGTTCGATGTTTTGGTGTCATGATTAGCCTATCCATTACCACTGTGCGAGGCGAGCCATGTGTCTGTAGTTATGGACAAAAGGTATTACTGAAAGCAAGCTAACATTTTTTGTTACACAGAAAACCATTGCTCTTTGTGTCATGCCCATCATAAACTAGTGATGCACACAGCTTGATATAAATGAGGTTTAGAGTTGTAAGTTGAAATGTATCCAAGGATCACTTCATCACAGTAGACAGTAGAGTACTTAATGGCATACTGGTAAACATGCAAACAAGAAGGTTCTGTATGAAAGAATGTCATGGGCTACATCATTATTATTTATTTATCATATTTTCCAACTAAAATAAAGTTTATGACAAAGCTTTTGATTTTAAAATATCAGGTTCCTGAAAATGATGAGTAGTCCTGTACATCCTGATTGTGTTCTACTGTCTTTTAACATGGGAGGGAAATAACAGAAATAAAAGAAATAAAAAAATAAAAATCAGATTTTGCTGCTAGTATATTAATGCATTTTGAGCAACAGATTCAGCAGATACAATTAATTCAGTGTTATGAATCCCTCTGCACTGTTAATAGGCCTGTGAAGCCGATTATTGTAAAACTGTGTCTACAACAATAACGTTCATACTGTTCTTTTTTTCCCCATGTTTCCTTTGGTGTTTTCGATGCTCTAAACATATTCTCTGTAATACTATGCTGCCAATGTCCTCTGTTTTATAAATTTCTATTAATTTATTTTCTTTTGCATTTTGTCCTTTTTAAATATAAGATTAAACAAAAATGCACAGTAAAATATGAGACTGCATTTACACACCAGATTCTCACAATATCAGTATTCTTGTAATGTAAACACTCCCTCAGGCTTACTTTCCCCCCACAGCTCTGCAGCCTCTTTAATGACCAAACTCAGCAGAGGGAGGGCTCTGCTGCGCTAACAGTCACAAAGAGGCAGAAAGAATGGCTCCCCTAATACTCTTCCTCTCCTTAATCTGCCTTTTCCTGTCTTACCCAAAGAGATGAAAGGAGACGACAGAGAAGCTGGACAGCAGCCAGCGAGAGAGAGAGAGAGAGACAGAGAGAGAGAGAGAGAGAGAGAGAGAGAGAGAGAGAGAGAAGAGAAATGGGTGTACAAGGTTGCATGGAGTAGATAAAGCGCAGGGAGAAAGAGGATGGTGTGTGGGTACGTGTGTGTGCATCTGACAGAGAGAGAGAGACAAAGGAAGACAGGGAGAGAGAGGCAGAGGCCATGCATCATCTTCATCTGTCTGAATGATCTCCTTAACCCCCAGTTTTTGCCAGTCAGCCCCTCTGGATCTCTATATGGGGTTAAACAGGGATTTAGCAAAAGCTGAAGCTGCCCTCAAATATGGTGAGCTCTCGATTCCTCTCAAAAGGTCTCGCCTCTCCGAAAGACTTTATCTGTAAGATTTATATTCAACTGCTGACTTGTTACCATCAACCCCCCTTTACAAAATCATAAAACTATACTACAGAGTTTTTCTGCATTCAGACAAGACATAAAAAACTGCCTGGCGAGAGAAAGGAAAATTGCAGAAAAAAGGCTTTGGATCCTGTTATAGGACCCATAGAAGCTGCTGAAGCTGGCATTTACTCTTTAATGGCTACACTGACATGATACAATAAAGACAAGATTTGACTTGATGGAAGGTGACTCAACTGAATACAAGCCATGAAATAAAACTGCTTAAAATCTGCCAGTTTGTTGTGCACATAAGGAAGAGAAACTGCACTCATCAGTCAAACATTAGCGTTGATTGTTAAAGAGTTTAAAACAACCAACATTTTCAGCCACCCTCTCAGACAACAGAAACAGACAGAAGTCTCAGGATGTTGTTACACTGCTGCAAAAAGTCTTATGGATGGAGTGAATTAATGGCTGACACAACTAGTGGATTAAACTTACTGCATATCCAAGGAACTATGAGCACGTGCATGGAAAACATTTTCTCCTACATATCAACACAGTAGCATGTTAAATAAACACACTGCTGTGCAAAAGTAGAGTCTCCCAGCCTGGTTGAAGACCCTTATTCTTCGTCACTATTTATAGAAATGTGTGCAGTTCTTGTTCTTGAAATTTCGCAGAAATTTTGCCTTCATGTCTGATGTAATGTAGACTGTCATTTATCTTTACTTAGTTGAGCGCTTCCAAGCAATAACATGGATTACTACAGCAGTCAAATAGAACTGGCTGTACTGCACCCACTCTACCTCTGCTTAACACATCTGAGCATCTCAAATGTTTTTGAAAGAAGAGTAATTCCACTAATTTTGGTCAGGTGTGACAAGGGACAAGCTAAATAATCAACAAAGTTGGATTTTCTTTTTTTGCAAAGATGTTTTCTGTCATTTTTTAGGTAGTTCACTTTTCTGATCAGTTTCTTTTTAATTAGTGCTGTAACCTCATTAACCAAAACTCATAACTGAGTCAGGCAGGGGAATAGGTGGAACCTACCACCACTCCATACACCAGTCACTACTGCTCAGACTCTGACTACGAGTGTAAGACCAGTACCAGTGTACCAGTGTAAGATGACTTAAAGCTGGGGTCACCAGTTTATTTTTGATGTCATTTGGCAAAAATTCTAAAATAACCTTTTACTTTTCAGCATACTGTAATTTAGTTGGTCTAGACTTTGGTCTGTATTCAGGCTTTAGAAAGTGACTGTGAAGGACATTTTTCGACCAATCATGGGTCATCACAGAGCGCGTGTTTTAGTAACTGCTCTACAAAGGCAGATGTGTGCTCATATCCTCTCAGCTAAAAATAAAAACGTGAGCCAGGTGAAAGGCAGAGCTATGGAGCAAAAACAGGGAGGGGAGGGGGCAGCAGAGCTGCTTCTTTAGGAGTCTCATGCTACTGCTAGCTTGATTAACAGATGTCACCTACCACCGCTTTATTTTTGTACAGTATTTAGAAGTGGAATAACGTTGTCCGTTTTCTTTCATAATTGGTACAAAACTGCCATTAAAGCCAAATGTGACAATTTTATTCATTAATTTGGTAGGAAAAAATGAAGAAAACACAGCAAATGAGAAGGCATGTTGAAACTTTTGACTTTTGAAGAATGACCAAGAATTGAGAAAAGGGGAAATGAGTAAAAGAAGGTTAGGACACGACCACCCTGCTTCCTCCTCGCCTGGATGGTGTTGCTAACTCTCTGTGAGGACTCTATCAGTGCTACCCAGCAATTAAGAGATCTCACAGATCAAAGCAGCCTAAATGAGCTAATCCTCAGAGAACCGCTGCTCTCTTCTCCTCCGTCTATCTCTCTCATTCCCTCTATCTCTCCCTCACCCTCGTTACTTCCTTTTGACTCATGGCTCCATGTGCTGACTGCACTTTGATGCTTGACAGTGGTTGGTCTCTTAAATGTAAAATGCTGAATAAATGTGCATTAATGGGTAACACTTTTATATCCTTAATGCCAATTTGCGCAGGCTGGGGAGCTTGTTTTCAAAGGTCTTAAGACGAAATTGGTGATCATGAATCTGAAGCTACTCTATCTGATGCCCACATGCAGCGTGGTTGAGTATGGAAACCTAACACAAATTGATGAAGAACACATCAGCAAAGAGACATTTTCTACAATGATAACAGGCAATATTAATACATCCAGGCCTGCATTTAAACTTATGAGGCAACAAGCTCCTTCCAAGTGTGGCGAGTTGGAACCAGCACTGGCGTGAAATCGGGTGACAGCTTTAAGGTCAATAGTTGTTCAAAGGAGCGTGACGCTGCTGGCTGCCATGCAGGTCGGTCATTATCATAGAAACAGCAGAGCATCTGCCTGTGACTTGTGCGGACAGGTTTAACGAGGTGGCGCTGCTCGTCATGGGGGGGCGCTTTGGCAGGGCCTGTCTGTCCCCCCCCCCCGTCTCCCTCGTTTTCTCCCACCCCTTCCTCCGGGTCTGCCGTACAGGGTTGTTTTTGTTTATCGCTGCCTTTTTCCATCAGGGAACTATTGTTTCATGGAAGGCTTTTGTGATAAAGGCGTCTGTCTTTCCTCCTTTATGTCCCCCCACTGTAACTTGAATCTCTTTGTTTTTGCGTTTCTGTTGTCTGCCTCTAAACTACCCCCTCCTTGCGCAGCTGTCAGTCTGTCTCTCTGGCTGTCTTTCTGTGTGTCTGTTCCTTTTCTAACTGCTTGTTTGTTGCAGCTCTTTGTTTTTGTATTTTTTGCCACCACTGGAGCCTTTGCCTCACTCTTCTCCAATACATCAATAGACAAGATTCTTTGTAGTGGCTAACAGCATCGTCCACATTAGTTTGTAACACACGCACAAAATGTTAAAAAAAAAAAAAAGCAGTTTTACTCAGATAATGTTAGAATTTGATAGAGGCTTCAGATTGACACCAATAACAACAATGTATAAACAGATACAGATTAAAAATGGGGAAGGCAACGTCTGGAAATCAAGCTAGCTGTAGCATGGGAGTCCTAAGGAAACAGCTCCATTGCCATCTCCCTTCCTGTTTTCGCTTTGTAGTTCTGCCCCTCATCTGCATCATGTTTTACTTTGTTTGTTGTCACTCTATAAGATGATTGTCTTGATTATCGTCTTTCTTTTTTTAGGGTTGTTTTGCGGTGTTTGCGGCTGTTGTTAAAGCTGGAAAAGCAATTTTTTCTCCTAGGTTTTTGTATCGGGGTTTTAAGTGGCTGAGGGGCCGTGAACACATATCTACCTTTGCAGAGGAGCCAATAGGGACATGCTCTCTCATAAATGACCTGTGGTTGGTAGAAAAGTGTCCATTATGGTCTTCATTGTCTAAAGCCTGAATACAGAGCCCAAGAGGTGCAGAAGTCTGGTGTTCTTTCAGGCTACAACTAAATTACAGTATGCTGAAAGGTTATAATGAAAGTGTCGCCTGATGACAGCAAAGACTACATTGCAGATCCCTACCCCAGCTTTTAGTTTAAGTATATTGAAACACAATCTTAAGTTTAAAAGTGTTAATGTTAACCTGAGCGATATCCAGCCCTAGTTAATGTTTTATTTTGACGTATCGATTTCTGATTCCACCTAAATTCAGTGGAGGTGATGAGCTTTTAATGAGGAAATAGTCCCAAACTGACAGTTTGGTCTTTGTATTATCAATAAATAAAAATGACAATAAATAAATAATAAATAAACAGGCCTGTGCTGCAGGAAAGAGATTTGTCCTTTTTCTTTTTTTTAATTTACAGGGTTAAAGGGCAATATATTCTATTAGAACACCTGCATCTATTGTTTGCTTCAAATTCAAATGTGTCCAGTGTGTTTTTGTGTTGATGCGAGTCAGCACATCATGATAAATCGGTTGAACTTTGTACATCATGTAAAAGTCGAAATTGTGAATTATACTTTAAGACATACTGTGTGAACTAAATATGAGAGACGCAACTTCATTAGCTGGGTGGTGCTCATGCCACAGATGGATGCAGACTGTTCAGCTCCTTTACTTTTGCCTCTCAAGTGTAAAGTTTAGGTTATGTAGCCACAGTTTTGTTCATATGACAGGACAGAATAAGCTTGATGAGATAGTTATAAACAACCAGCTTTGTAAATTCCAGACATGCATTGCAGTTACATCCTCCTTAAAACACTTAACTCAGACTGTTAGCTACAATGCATGTCTTCAAGAAGGAAGAATTATACTGGATTTCCTTTACCAGTGAGAGCATTTTGTCAACTGTACCACAGCACCTTCTCCTGTCCTTATGATGCCTTTGCTGTCTGCTCCAGGCACTAATTAACATGGCCCAAATGACGCTACACTCTGCCACTTCAATCTTTTACACATTCTACAGATTTGTTATTTTTATATTCAGAGTCAGCGGTGTTTATATGAAACCCAGGGACCAACTCAAAACACCACATCCCTCCCAGCACGTAAAAATACGAGGATAAAATGTTTTTCTTCGAAGCTGCAGGATCTTTGGAACAGACTGTGAACGGTATCTTTTATTTATGGACGGATTTGGTGTGATACATAAATAATTTCTTCAACAGGGTGTCTGGGGCTTGTGGTGCCAATCCCAGCTGGGGCTGATTTGCAATTTAGGTGTGGCACTGAAGGCCAGAAGTGCTGGATTTGGCATTGAGAAAAAATAGACAAGAGCTGTGATCATGTGTGACACTGAATAGGATTACCATCTGCAGCTGAAGAGCCGATTGTTGCCCTAGATTGTATTGAAATGAGGGGACATCAGATTGGTTTGTGGTCGTGACATGAAAGCAGATGTTTTTTTTTCATAGCTTTTGGTTAGTGTCTGAATATAAACAGTCCTTAAAGCTGCCTCTGCATTCAGATAAATCATTTTTATTTCTTTTTTACAGTAATTGTAGTGCAGAGTGACGCAAAAATCGACATTATCACAACCCCACAAAGGTATAAGTCCTCAACGATGCAAGGATATCTAAAAGAAATAGATGACCTGTGTCATACATTTGCGGTATTTTTCACATATTTCTTGAACTAATGGATGGAGGAAGAGTAGGAACATTGCTTCCTCTTTGGTCAGGTCCAAGAACTATGAAAGAGCAGTAGGAAGGAAGGCATTTCCATTATGTTCCAGCTGAGACAGTTTAACTTCCTCTTTGTTCTGTCTATTGATTCTAGTGTACTCTGGCTCTGTGCACCAAGCCAGCAAGCCACCCACCAGCTGTCCTTGCGATGTCAGGGATGTGAATAGAAGTTTGATAAAGCAACAGATGGCATGCTGCTCCCAACCCTCCATAAGTGCCATTCCTGATGTGTCGCCACATAAATGGAGTCGATGCAATTTCTGCTGGAGCTGAAAAATTGATTAGGATGGAGAGGGTCCTATGGATAGTGGAGAGTCTGTGTGCCGGGTTGCATGTACAGCTATGTGTTGTATACATAAAAGCACATGAGGTGCACTTTTGAATGAGTGTGTGCTTCAGGCTGTCTCATATGATTTTCAGTTTCTTTTCTGGTCCAAGGAACACTTATCTGACAAAGCCCACACATCTAAGAAATGTTGTATCACTACTCCCCATACAAAACATCCTTGTCCTATTAATGTTGATAGAAAATAGGCCTCATAGATGTGATAATATGTAAAAGATAGATGTAAATATGGATATATTGAGTAGAAGTCTACCTTTTTTGCACTGATTTAACCCACAGAGATCCCCTTTCATTTCCAGACCTTGCTGTATCTCAAAAGAGAAAAAATCTGATTAAATGATTTGCTCAGGTTACTGATTGGGGCTGAAATTCACTGGCCCTATGACATCAGCATTTAAAAGGATAAAGTTTTGCAGCAAAATCAGTTAATTTAATTGGACTTGTCTGCCATGATTGGTTGATTCGTTTGTGGGGACCGTCGGCAAAAAATGTTTTGCATTAGGCTGGTGAAATTTAACACAAAAATGACTGTAATTGATGAATACTAATCGTCTTGACAGTGTTGTGGAGAGGTGGAGAGGAGAATATAGTAGGCTATCTAATTTTTTAAGTTCTCCATCCATTTAGTTAACCCTCCTGTTTTGTGCTGTAAACTGCATTTTGAATGCAAAACTGAACATATTGCTTCATTACCAACCAAGCGAACAAATTCACTAATTGTAGTAAACGCTGACTGTTAGCAAGCTTGCTAGCACAGGAAATGTTTGTACCCTCTTCTCCTGATTAAATGAAATTAAGTACAGCCTACTTATGAGAACAAAAGTCAGGGTTAATAAACAGTACAGGACAAAGAAGAGCTTGGGAAGCCATTGTGACTGACTAGCTTTAGCATGTCTAACTAGTGTGCTAAACAAGGTTAGCTTGACTGACTGTGAGTGGGTGTACACAACCAAGCCAACCACACATTTTACAATGACACATATGAATTAAAGGTGTGACCAGGTGTTTAAAGTTGAAGGAATTTATGTTAATAAGATATAATTAGCAACTTTATCAATTAGAAAATAAAAACAAAAAACACAATAAAAATACAATCCGGCATCTAAAATTCTCTGCCATCATTTTCCAGCTTACTCACGTGTTTGTACTGTGCAGTAATTAGTTTTTAATCTGCTTCTTGCAATCACTTTGCAAAAGTTGTTGTAACTTTTCTTCAAATAGTGAATATTTGCAACAAATCTTTTTGAACAAAGAAACAAACTGACAAGCCAGCAAGCAAATAAATAAATAAACAAATTGTATCTCCCATTGTCAGACATCAGGCAGCTTTTGCTCTTTGAGAATAGTGCTGCTGCTCAAAAGGAGGAGACGGTCTTTGTGGAAACTGCAGCTCGCCATATGGAGCCACACTTTTAGTTTCATTTCTTTTGTCACAGTGACGGTTGAGACGGCAGCAGGAGCGTGCTCAGTGAAGGGTCAAGGACGACTTATTGATATAAACACAGAAGTAGACTTGTGAGAGGTACATGGACCTGCAACCTCTAACTTAGCTGCAAATTACTGTATACATTCCGAACACTCTTGGAATAAAATACAACCTGAACTTTCCTCACAACCCTTGGTTTGATAACAGGTGTGGGAAGAAATGAATCAAACTCAAGCTTTAGCAACAGCGCATCTAATAGTTTAGAAGAAAATTTAAAGCTAGAGACTCTGTCTTTCTGTCCCTGAAAAGCACCAATTTGTGTTTTGAGTTCTACTGCAGTTATGTCATACTGAATAATATGGATATTGGATTGCTAATAAGCTAAGTGCTTCAGTCATGTCACTGAGCCTCTTCTTTTCCTAGAAACTGAATACCCCTTGTCTTATGTTATGTAACTTTCTGTTGGTGCCACTGGTGCTGACTGTGGCAGAACACAAGGACTGCTCGTATCTAAAAATGTCCTCCTAATAGGCAACCTCCTCCCGAGTCCTAGAAGTGAAAGAAGGAAGGACAAGGCAGTGACACATAACAAACCTAGTGATTAAAATCTCCAGGTCTTCTCACTGTGCACTGAATTCAGACCCTTCAAAAAAATAATGCTGATGCCACAATTTGACCAAAAAGTCCTGATCATAAAATGTTCCAAAGCTGCCATATTTAGGTTTAAATGTCAGCATTTGTACTAAGCTATTTGTGATGGTAAAATGATAATAAAATTTATTCATGCATATATTCAATAACAGTCTGCATAGTTTCCACTTCTAGTTTGTCTTTAAATCTGGCGTATTCCCATGCTCATACTTCAACAGTAAGCAAGGCCGTGTAGAGGAGTTATGGCGCTCGTTTCCCTCCATAGCTGAGAATGTCAATGTTGGCAATGTGTTGAACTTGCACTTGAGGCAAAGAAATAGTCTCCATTTGGCAGTTCATCAGCCTTTTGAGCCATAATCTGCATTTATGTGCAAGAGGCTGGGGTTTAACCTTAAAAGTTTTTTGTGCTAATA
>JAQFJA010000004.1:19179663-19196208 GCA_029874485.1 Naso brachycentron
AAGCTTGAGCCAACTGACGGTGTCGCTTGCAGAAACTCTGTTGTCAGCAGAGGCGAGTCAAGCACAAAACAGGAAGAGCTGAGCATCTCTTACCAACGTCACCTGTCGTTAAGAAGCTAAGCGTAGACCAGCCAATTAGGACAGAGTAGGGAGAGTGTCACTGATTGGGCAAATAGAACAGGAGCGATAGGATTTCTATCAATTCTGAATATAGAGGCACGTGAAATGCAGAGATCTTGCGATACTCTCAGACCATATCACTTCCTAACAGCTGTGTGTGGGTATTCTGACATTTTTTTTCCAAACAGCACACAAAGAGTTATTGAAATTATTTTTTAAATAACTTGTCTACATGTTTTTATTAATAGTTATTAATTGAAAACCTATTTTCCCTCTGGGAAACACCCCAAAACAGACTGCATCTTATGAAAATAGGGAGAATTTTAAGGTAAGTCGCTCCCATCTGTTTGCGCTCTTAAGGCGCTCGAGAAAGTTTGATGTTCGATCCAGCTTCCTTTATTTTAACATCACAGATGTATAAATTCTTAAGTTTGGACCTTGTGTGAAGTTGTTATAGCCAAAGGTTATGACAAATGGAACAGCAGCTGCAGGTGTGTTCACTATTGTGTCCTTGCTACAGCTTATATTCATCTGTGGCCTTGCGCACCAGATGTGTAAGGTCACGAATAATAACAAGGGAGGGAGTGACATTCAGCTTATCACACATTTCCCTAATGTTAACATGGCAAAAAATATAAAACATATTAAAGTTTTTTTAAGAGTGCCAAATCCAGTTTGAGTCAAGTCTCAAGTCTTGATGAAGATGAGTGTAAAGTCTTCAAGTCACGGTGTTTGCGACTTCAGGCAAAGTCTTTAATGGGTCTCTGCCAGCCATTCTATATGTACCAAACATCACAAATACTAATACTTACATATATTTGCTGTTCCTTTGGGTATAGGGAGGTAGGAGCCCACACTCCAGGCTCTTCCATGGTAGTGCTTCTTACAGCGGCTGCAGTCTGAACCCGTGGTGTTGTGTTCACACTCGCAGCCCAGCTTCCCCTTGTCAAACACACAGCTGTTGGCATGCAGGTTGCACTTGCACCTGAGACAAAAAACAATAAAAACAAAAGACGGACACATGAATAGGCATCATTCTGCAGCCATTGAATCAATACCCTCTGGATGGAATACGCACAGTCTGCCCTTGCAGAAGCGTTTATTTGTGCTTTTCATATTTTTTGACAGGGGCAAATTGAAATCCTGGTGGGTTATCTGACTTGGATCGTGCCTTCACAAAGCTTCATTATGCTCTCTTTAAGAAAAACAAGGCCTCATTTGTTGCTGCCCCTGCGGAGAGAACGAGCGATGCGAATAAGGTCACTTTTGCCACTCCGAGAGCTAAATGAAAGGCACTCTGTAAGATTTACTAATTGAGCACAAAACAGGGATCTGATAGAGAGATGATAGCATAAAGAGAAGCAGCGTAGCCAGAGAATTCTCTTTTCTGTTGTTCTTCAAAGTTGCTTCAAAGTCTTTTCAAATAACTGCGTTATTTGGCAAGGGAGCCTTCAGGCAGGAAACCCTACCGGTCGACAAGAGCTGGTTTATTAGACAGAACTATGGCGGAGCTGACAGATGCTTCAGACAGGAAAGGAGAGAAGGCTCGACGGCTTTCAGCACTCAACCAAACCCACCCCTGTTCTGACCAGATGGAACAAGCATGCTCATATTTTCCTGGCGTGTGGAAAGAAGTTGGTTGCAGTTTGAGTTTTGCTTGTGTGTTTCTAACAACCTACATGAGCACAGAGTAAATTGCACATTCTCAGAATAACCTTCGTATTTTAGTGAGAGCTGTGTCAACTCCCAGTGAAGAGCAGACTGCGTGTTTGTTGTCACACTGACATATTACAGCTGCATCTACTTCATGTATTCCAGATTTAATTTTCTGTATTTGATTTTATTCCTAAGAGGGTAAAAGGTTGCATCTAATGACCTCAGCTTTTTGTGAAGATGAAGGCTGATACAGAAACAGTTGGGGAGGGTAGACAATCGAGTGGAGCTGACACACTAGCCATCTCCGGGGGTTCAGGCAGCTCATGGTTTCACATCATGACTATGTTTGTTTTTGCAAAGCACTTCCAAGGGAAGATTTCTCCCATTTGAGACCGAGGAGTCGGGTATCTGTTGCCTACAATTGCCGGTGAACATGAGACAGAGAAATGACAGCAGCAGTCAGAAATACATCTATTCTAATTGACTTCCTGGCCTTACTGTGACATCTCACATTAATGATGGATAACTGCGGGAAACAAGTGAAGCTAAAGCCTGGTCTGCATAGCTGATAAGAAGCAGTAAAAGTCAGTGGATACGATCCAAAGTAATGTGGATGTCTGTTAACATCCACATTCGTTTCACTTCATCTTAACTACACTATTTAGCATCTAGCAGGCCTATAATATTATAAAACACCAGAACACACAAAGTAAAAACAAAAGTTGCTTGATTAAGGTTTGATTTTTTAATAAATATGAGTATTTCAAACATTACAAATTAAAGATATCTTTATAATAACTTACTGCACTATAGTATTTATAGTGAGTAACAGGTGATTATGCACAAAAGCATGTATGTGAATTTTTTTTCAGTATCATTAAGCTCTCAAATGGATTATAATAAGTAACAATCATATAAATTTATATTCTTTAATGGCTAACAATTTTTGTGACATTCTAGATTTGTCAGTCACAGACCCTGTACCCTGCCCACCTTCATTGCCTGCAATAGGATAACCAGTGAAAGAGCGCTCATCAAGCTAGCTAATGTTAGCAAAGAAGAAAACAATGAGGAGATTCAGCCATACATGTTTTAGCCTCAGTCAGACCCAGACTCAGTTGAGGTGACAATTATGCACTGAAATTTGTTGTTCATGAAGTTTGCTAGCTTGTTAGCTTGTAATTGCAAGTGGCTAACACAGCATTAGTGGTTGTGCTAATGAAAACTCTCACTCTCTGTACTGACAAGTCCACTCTGCACTGAAGGTTTAATGTTTCTTTACCACTTTATAATTTGTGACATACAAAATCTAGCCTGCCTGGAGTTAAGCTTGTCTCAGATTTTAGGGAATTCCACAGACATTGCCCCCCTCTGTAAAAACACCTCTCTAGTTAGAAACTTTGCACATATACAGGTCAGTATAGTAAAGGTCTGACACTTCAGAGTATATAAAATTTAGAATGACACATTTTGAGTGGAAGGAATCTTTAAATTGTAACTTCCTAATGTCTATCTATGCAGGAAAATTCCCATCTTTCCTCAGGTTATGTGCTGTCTCAATGCATTAGCAGCCAGAATTGATGGGACTGAACACCAGCCTGCGTTTACAGCAACTAAATGCTAGTGCCTCTTGCCACACATTCCCCATGGTCCTTAACTTTTTAATCAATTAAAGTCCCTGCTCCATAAAATTAATGACTGGGTGCAGCTCTTCCGCCATGCAGACAGTAGCAGCTCCCTAAAGTAAAGAGAGATGAGAGTTGACCTTCCACTCAATTAAAAACCAGCAAAATTTGGATCATTGGGCCCAACCGGTGCGAGCAGCACGCTGATGGAGTAGAGAATGTGGACTCAGGGGAGCTCCGGGATGTGATGCTTTTGCCGCTGGCATTGTCACATTGAAATCAGAGAGCTTTTCTGTTGCCTGTTTGGGTCACAAGAGGGATGAGATCCCCTGTATGTCTAGCTTTCTGAACCTGCACTACTACAAAGACACATTTCATGAAGTTTTAATGACCCCTTATCCACAGAGCAGCCAATAGCAATTGGTAGTATCTATTATCCAAACAAGGGACCCTCCCTTAGGAGGCACTGGAGATGTCTTTACCATCAATTGTATTTCTTCAGCTTGGGGTTAATATACTCTTAAAAAGGATGGAATAAAGCTGTTAGGATGAAGTGTGCCTGTTATAAAGGGTGTGTGTGTGTGTGTGTTTGTGGGTGCTGAAAATGAATAAGACACTACTTAAAGGGTCTACAGACAGGTTTTGTTTGTATTTGCTCAGGTTTTTCTTTACTGCTCCTTAGTACAAAGGTAGTGCGTTGAATTTACTTTTTGCTCTGCACTGTAAATAAAAAATTTAAAAAATTAAAAAATAAAAACTAAAAAACACATCAACATCAACATCTTTGTTCAGAAAAAAAGTGTTCCAATAACTGCTGACTGCTGTCAACCTTTTTTTCTTTGGGCCATTCCTTGAATAGTCCAGAGTATCACAACTTTGCCTGTATTGAATTTGATAAATGAAAATCTTGAAAGCTGTTAACACCCACAAACTATATTCCCTTTACCTTCTTTGATCTGGTGTGGAGGAAGAAATATCTGAGACAATTTCTCAAACCTTTTGCAAGTAAAACCAAAGCTGTCTGCAGGTTTAAATACCATGTAGCCAAGAATTTTGTACTTATTTAATAGGGTAGGCTTCAGGCTTTAACTAATTATCAAATTTGTTATGACCTTCTTAGTTATGAATTAGTTTATGCTGTAATATTTAAGAGAAGGCATTTATGCTGCACCTGGTGAGAGGTAAAGCTTCTGTTTTACTCTAAATACATTTTGTACTAAAAGTAACAAAGAACAAATCTCTACGATGGTGACGTAAAGGTCTAGTTTATGATGATATTCTGGAGCGGACAGCAGCACTGTCCTGTCTCCTCCTCTGATTGCTGCCTAACCTTGGGTTCTCCTGTCTGTTTGACACTGTGGTGACAGTAACAAATTTGAAACTCCAATATTGGCATTTGTTCCCGGTGATCTTCACCACTTCATGTAGGTGGGATAACATGAAGTTAAAAAGTAGCTTTAAAAGTGTCATATTTTCTTTTTAATTAAGTCCTGTGGTGGATCAAATCTATGCAGATGTAAAGAGTGGTTCATATGGATTTGAAAGTAACTGAAAATATTCTTTGGTGAGAATACATTAGCATATGAGTTAATAGAGGTGTTTGATATCAGCATGTAATCTGGTGCATCGGCAGGTTAATTTCATTCTTCCTGGAGTTATTGTGTGGGACTGACATTGTATCCACTTTATTCTTAGTCCCATGATCCTGTCTGTGAATGGGTGCAACCTTTCAGTAAATCAGGCTCTGCGAAAGGTTAGCCACATGCTAGTTTCTTCACTGTAGCGTATTAAACATTACATTAACATTTTAAGCTCACATTGTCCTCCCATTTCTTTGAAGTCAAAGGCAGAAATATGATTGCATCATCCTGTTTAAGGTGTGAAAGGTTGTTCTCACATCATTTTTCCCCTAAATCTCTATAAAAAGGGAAAAACATCTGTGGCATAGAGTCTCTAACACTTAAGTCACACGTATAATTTATGCAAGGTATCATGGGGTTAGAATTAAGGGGAATTGCTTTTCAGACTTTGTTTTTGATACTCCACAAGTCCATACACAGGTGTGTTTACTTATTTGCCTAATTAGACCTCTCAAGACAGTGTGGGCGTGTACAGCCTGTGCTTGATTGACATCTCCCTTACTCTCCTGTTGTACCTTAAGTTGAGGCGCCAGATGGTTTGTTACACAGAGCCATCTGGGAAGTCGTCCTTGGAAACTGTTTGGAAAAGGGCAGACACTTAAAAAAAAATACTTGGCAGGTGATTGGATGAAACCATCTGTCTGTCACTGTCTATCAGAGGCTACCTTCAGCCAATCAGATCAACAAACCAAATACTGTTTGAGAAGAGTGCTACCAGTGAAGTCAGCTGTTAATTCGAACTACTCCAAAGTCAGTCGGGAAAAAAGTGAAAACATGTTTCTTCTTTCTTCTGTCAATTAAGAAATATTCCCCAGTTCATATCACTGATGCTGTAGCCACATCTATGCTAGCCTCCTAAGGAGCCGCCACTGTTGCTTTCAAATGATCAGTTGCTTCTCTCACTGTTCGTCATGCCTCATCCACGACCATAGCTGCTGGTAGTCCTTCACAGAATGCTGAAAGGTCCAAACACCAAGGTTCAGACAAAATCACACAGCTTGAAGGGTTTTTTTTGTTGTTTACATGATTTCTTGATATGACCGTGTGAATCCAGCCTCCTTTCAAAGCTTAAGTGTAGCCTATCTGATCAGGTGGGACAAATTTTCTTTGTCCTTTTTTGCAGGAGTAATTTTGTCTGGTCACAGTAGAACACAATAGGTGTAAATAATAAACTTAATGATGGCTTGATTCCATTAAGCAGTTTTTGTTTCTCGATAATGTCACTTTCATACTAATTCAATTCACTTAAACCTAACTTGCATAGCACCATATCAAACCAAAGCAGTTCGAAGTGCTTTACATAGTGACAGAGAGGAAATGGCTTGAATACACAAAGAAATACAGTACAAACATATAAAGTGTGCTTCCATCTTCTTTCATGTGTATGTGTTTTAATTAGGCACAAATAAATTGAAACATTAGAAAATATCAAAACATTGCAAGTATTTCATAATTATATGTTTCAAAATATTACAAGCCAACATGACTTGTGAAAAACTTTTAGTGACTTACTGAGTTGGTGATTAAAATTCCTTTAATCTAAGCTGAGGTCTAATTTGTAAGGTAAATGGAAACACCTGTGTGAGGGTGAGGATGAGTGTAGATGATTGGTGTTAATAAGAAATCGGCTATATTTATTTGTAACTTAATGCTCTCCAAAGGTTTCTTTTTAAAAAATAATATTAGTCTAGTTTAAACCTAAACTTTTGGACATCCTTTTTGCCTGCAAATGACCAAAGCAGTGCTTATGAGGTAGTCTTAACTTTATTTTCATTATTTAATTTCTAAAATGAATCTCAAGTTACTTTTAATTGCTGACTAACAGACAAAACTATGTGTTTTATGTTGTTCATTTAACTAGGAGTTGTTATCTACCTTTGGAAAAACCAGGGGTAGCAACTCCTAACAAATTCTGTCAGAAAAAAAGGCTTTGTCTCCCAAGATTTTGCCTAAAATCTGCAAATTTATGCAGACATTACTTGTTGAGAATTTTCTGAAATGGCTACACCGTATTTTAGAATGGAAAGCCTCTTTTCTTTCTCTTTCCATTGGAGATTTAACCCATGACCAACACTCTGACTGATAAGACTGACTGAACAAACCAGTCTCCCGCAGCTCTGTATCTCACCTGTTTCCTCACACAAGTCGCCCATGGTCAGAACCTGTAATGCGCCTCCATGCTGTATAAATACATACTGAGGTTTCCTGAAACTTTCCTTGACAAGACACTTGGAGAGCCTCACATATCCTGACTGGTGATAGCTCTGACAGATATGGAGAGATCAAGGCTGCTGAGTGAAACTTTGGCCTTGCTGGAAGTTTTAAGTGAATGTCAATGTGTTACCTGGACAAACTGGAATAACTTGCCCAACACCGAACATAGAAAGAGACTGTTTGATGTCTTTTACATCAGAGAAAGCAACACTGTTGATATGTGAACATAACAGGGAGCAAACTAGAAAAAGGAAGTTATTCCTGTTTCAATCCTGTTTATTAGTGTTGTGTCCGTCACTGAAATGAAATCCAATCCATTTTCATGGAAGATGTTGGTCAATATTTTACAATCCTCCTTTATGTTATGGAAAAAAGCTGGCTTATATAAAAGGTACCAAAAAGTTAACACACTCAAATGTCCCAAAATTTCTCTCCAGTCAACAAAGACCAAGATTAAACCATTGTTTTTGGATCCAGAGAGAACTGATTATAGGTCACTGGTCAGCTTGACTCCCTAAAGACCAACAAACAAGCCAGCCATCTTTAATTTTTAATCTCATGATTTGGTACAAAATCAACCCACTATTACCTTAAAGGACCACACCAGCGTTACTACATGTCATTGTCCTTTGTCAACATCGACCACATCGGTTCCATAAACCCCACCCATCTTTCCCAAAATAGCTTTATCTATGTGATATCATGTTTGTTTACATTTTGTCCATATTCAATAAATGTTACATAAAGTACCTGTAAATGTGACAATGTTAGTTAAAAAGAACAAAAGCCTTGTTCACACAAATATTCAAGCTAAGGAGGCAGCACATGTCAGGAACTATTTTTCAAGGCGTAATAACTTTCATCTCAATGATTCCCGGCTCCTCTCTCTCTCTCGCTCAGCGATTTTTGACCAAATAAACACTGACACAGACGTTCTCCTTAGAAGGGTGATTTACCTATACTTAGCAACTTTCACGTGTCCCATAGTGTTTCTATACCCTGTTTCAACATGAATGGCAGTGAATGGGCTTTGAAAACTCTTCTACGGTCCTTTTAAAAACGATCAAAAATTTTTTGATTATCTTTTGTAACTGCTTCTTAACAGGTCTTTCTAAAATGTCCATCATACAGCTGCAGCTGATTCAGAGTCCTCCTTCAGGGAGATTTCAGACCAAATCAGGTATTGTAACAATCACCACAGCTTCGTAAGGTTTGTGTGAGGTGCTCTGGGATTGTCAGCCAATTTGCAAATGCTGATGCTGTTTAGCTCTGTTCACCCTGTATGTTTTTGGAACTTGACCTAAATGATATTAGTATTGCTACAGTCCTGTTGTTGGAAGGAATAATGCAAATAAATGGAATACTGTTATAAGGAAAATTTATTTTGCCAAAATATGTTTATTTTTGTAAGAAATGAAAAATTCAGCTATTTTAATAAATGAAATATAAATAAAATAGAACATGCAAAATGCACTCAAAAAAAAAATGTATATATATATATGAAGCTAACACTCTTAAATGTTAAACTGCCATAAAGCTACAAATGGGATGTCGCTGTACAATGTGCAACCTAATCTGATTAGAACTTAAGGTTGATAGCAGTGAAGTGTAGCATCTATTAGCACGAGGCTAAAGCAATTACACCAAGGCTGCCTTTAGCAAACTGCATAACACAGTGCTGCAGTGAGAGAAAAGTCTCCAACAACAAGTAATTTAAGCAGGAACAAGGCAAATCCACCAAACATAATGAGTTTGACAGCGTAACTTTACATTGACTTCTTCCTTTTTACATTTCGAATGGCATTGAACTTTTTCACGAGAAGAGCCGCCGAGTCGCAGAGTCACCTCATTACACCAGGCTGTGTCACCGTGAAATTGAAGAGTCCGATTAGGCTTGTTTTTGTCGCTCTGTGCTGTGGCCAATTTTGTCATTCTTCGGGCTGTAATGTAATACATCTCAAGCAAATTGTTTGCGTCCCCCATTGAAATATAAAGTAGCCCCGCCAGGGCTTGCCAAATTATTGGAGAAATATTAGGAATGGATCACAAGTTAATTCCCCCAGCTTCAATTTTCTGCCGAGGCGAAATGAAATTTGAATTTGCGTGGCTTGGGCCACCGCCACTGAAAGACTGTGATTTGTTTCAATGACAGGGCCTATTATTGAAGTTGTGCATTGATGTAGAGATACAGTATGGTAATGTCAACACCCCCCTCCCATCCCACCTCCACCCTCACGGTGGAGGGCCATCTCATTCATGTGATGTAAGCCGCTGAGACAAGGAGGAAGCCGTGAAGAAATCCGCAATGGGAGAGACATATTAATATGGAAATCGGAGGCCGGCTGCATGCTCTGTGTACTCTGAGTGTGTGTGTGTGAACACAGAAGCATGCAAGTGTTGCTTACTGCATGCACTCACTTAAGAAGGATGAAAGTGCAAATAAAAAAATCTGTTCACAAAAGTAGTTATCCTTTATAGTAATGACAACAACAAAAAAAACATGCTTTGCGACTGCATCAGGCTTCTCAAGTGAGAACACACACACATGCACATAGACCCATACTCACATGTACACACATACTCCCATGAACACGCCATGTAAACTCATGAAGCCACAAAAACCTTGTCTGTTCCACTACAAGTAAAGCTTGATCATACAGTAAGTGCAGCAAAGCGGACGTGTTGACGATTTTACTATTCATGACTGCTGTCCCTCCAGAGTTGGTTTATGCCAAGGTACTTTCTCTCCATATATTATTTACAAAGAAAGCCTGGGCCTTAATGAGCACTAATTAAACGCTAGAGACTGGGAGATGACTGGCAAAAAACATCGCAGAATGTGACAGGCATCTGGTGGAAGATAAGTGAGCCGGCGCTGGCAGAGGCGGCGAGAAGCTCGCGGTGGTAGCGCGGAAACGCTGGGGGTCGTGTGAACCTGCACTTGAACCTGACTTTCAAACTCTGTCAATCAAGCCGGCTACAGCTGTCACGGTTCAGAGAGCACGGGCTTGGAGGGTTGTGTGTGAGAATGTGTGTGTGTTTACTGTGTGTGAGACACTGAATAAGAGCCTGTGTGTGTGTGTGTGTGTGTGTGTGTGTGTAGTTTGTTTTGGCTTGTGTGCTGATGTGAAGGGCAAGACTGCAAGTTAGCCTGTTAAAGGGGCGACAAGGAAGATTCCAGTGTAGCGCTGAAAAAAATGACTGTCGTGTGTTTAATAGCTTAAAGTTTGTTTTTATTTTGGTTTCAGCCTTTTGAATTTATTTCTTTCCAACTTCTCACTATTTTAACTGTCAATTAATGGACAATGCAAGAGATCGTCTTCAATAAACAATTGTTTTTTAGATCTCTCCTTTGGTTAGCGTGGCTGTAGTCATATTCCCAAATGCTCAGTCAATGAAGAATTTCTTTATCACCACAACACCTCATAACATATATTTTGACTTGCCACCCAAAAAGTTTGTACTATTACTTTTTCCTATCTTGGCACTGACTAAACCCCATATCCGTCCATCAAAATGACACATTTGGATTTTGTTTTTTTACAGAAAAAAAAATTCCATTTATTTTAAAATGTGACTTTGACTTTCATATGTGCAGAGCTAATGTATAAATAAACAAAAGTCCCCGCCTCTTTCTCCACCCACACCTCCACCACTGGCCTGTAGCATGAGTAGATATGCTCGCCCTCGACTCTGCCCATCAAACACACAAACTTCAGCTTGTATTGTGTTTTGCTATCTACTTGTGCAATACAGTCACACTGGTTCGAGCCGTAAACTGATTCCTAAGAAGGAGAGTGATTTGTACAGTTGTTTCAAAGTCCATGTTTCACAATGATAATGTATATTTTTGTTTCATTCTCTAAAACTTTTGAAATGTGATGTAATAGATTACACCTGATGTTTGACTTCAGTTTATTATCCTGGTTCTAGTATCCTAGTTATGAGACTTCTGAAAGCCAGAAGTCTGAATGTGTGTTTTTAATGCTGCAATTTCTAAACTAAACTTCAGTGGCAGCAATGCTCAAAAATAGCTGCTCTGATACGTCTTACAGCTCATAAAAACAGCATATGGACATGTTAACAGGATAAAAACTTGATTTTAATTGGAGCAGATCTTTAATTATTTTATCTCCCTTAAACAAGGCCATTTAATCTTTTGTTAATCTTGTCTAGCAGTGAATGATGATTTAAAAGGATGTCAAATGTGATAAAATTTAATGATTTTAAAATTAAATGAGTCTAAAATTTACAGAGATTCTTCCAAATCCCACATTTCCATTTACAGATCTCTGAAGCTTTAAAGTTGAACTAGCCTGCAAATTGAGGACAAGATGCACCATCTATAAAAGGTAAAAGAATTTACTGAAGCCCCTCACTGTGCTGCCCTTCTAAACCATGTAGTTGTGCTGAAATGCAAATAGTGGATCAACAGTTGAACTTGGCAGTGGCAGATTCAAATAAACAGCCAGCTTTGACACGGACCTCACCAGACATGAAAAGGAAAAGAATCCATCTGAGGCAGCAAACGTCCCAAAAGGGAGAGAAACAGAAACTGCTTAAAGATGAGGGTGAATTTAGGTTCACAAATCTTTCTGCATGTGAAAGTACTGACGGAGGAAAAAGTCTAAAAACGTGCTGGGTTAAAAAAAAAATGTGGCGACAAAGCTGTTTACACATTGTGGGACTCTGGCTGCTCAAATCTTTGTAGAAGCTGAAGCATCATCCAATTATGTCTCATGCCTCTTTTTGGAGAGAAACAGCCTACATAAACAAGAGATTTTACTTTTTTTTATATTATTATGCAGTATGAGTGCATTAGTTGACTTCTTAAAATGTGTGGCCACAACTTTATCTGAGAAATAATCATGAAATGTGTCTGTTTTTCCAAAGCACTTTTGCAAAAGTCAAAGGTTAAAAAAAACTTTTCCAGCCACTGAACTAACATTCAGAAAATTCCATCAAGCCACAAAAGCTTTCCTCAAACACTCAATATTATTAGTATTTTATTTCCCCCTGATGCATTGTGTCCTGCCTTATGAACCTACAAGCTTTGGAGAGAGAAACACATAAACAGTTGTGGATGAAAAGACATTCAAATTTGATTGGTTTAAATGAGGCATACCATGCAGGAGATGATGATATGGTGTAATATTATCACAGCCTTTTCTTGAATTTCTATACGCGACCCTTGAAGCACACACACTGTGGATTTCCTTGGGGTTTAGATCCTCTGGATGTGGTTCAGCGGGGTGCAATGCCCGTCATGTGAATGCTCTGCGGAGGAGTTACAAAATTAGACTCTTTTTATGTGCAAGATACATTTGAAGTGTGCGATACGGTACTTTTATGAGTTCAGGATTCCCACCGGGAGAGGGAGATACAGAGTTTGTCTATGGCTCGAGGGGAGCATTGGGGAGCATATAATAACAGTAAAATGTTTCATATCTTATCTAAAACTATTATTCCTTTGTATCAGAATTGCCTTTGAACAACTCTTATGTATCCCTCATAGGGAAGTTTCAGGATAAAATATGTTTTTGGGGCTTTGAAATTTGCTTTTGTTTAACATTTGTCAGCACGGAAAGTCAGCTGGGAATGAAACATCCTTCTTTTTAATTTCTACAAGCCTGCAGTCATGTTAACATTAGAAATTCTGACTTACTTTCGTGTTGCAAAGCAGCATTTTCAGTATTGAGAACTGCTAGTATCAAAAATGGCATTGTTGTCACAGTTCTGTCTTGTTTTGTTGTGTTCTGGGCTTTTCTTTTGTTTGCTCTATGTTTCCCTCCTGAGCTCCTCGGTCTGTTTTTCCTTAAACACCTTCCCTCCACACTGCCTTGCATCGGTCTCAGTAGCCCTGCCTGCCAGTATTTCCCCAGCCAATCATCTCTTTTCCTGTTATATCATCTATTTCCCTTCACCTGGGCTTCTCCATCTGCCTTTCATCCCCTCGTCAGTGTAGTTTGTGTTTAATTCCTGTTTTCAGTTCAGTCTTTGTCGAGTCATCTGCTTTGTTTTTCTCTGCCCTGCTTCTGTTATTTACAATGAAGAATCTTGCTTGTAATCCTATTTGCCTGTCTGTCTGCGCACCGTCTGCTTGAGTCCACCTGCTCTGCTCCTTTTCTGTGACAGTTGTCCAAAATAAAAATTGATTTAAAGCAGGGCCATAGCCAGGGTGTCAAAAAATGTTCAGGTCATTATCCTAGTACCCCCTCAGGGGTTTTGGGGGGAATGTTCCCCTGAGAAAATAAGGAAAAATATAGTGTATATCTATACATTTCGATGCAATTTGAGAGAAGAATAGAAAAATCTTAGGAAATAATGTCAGTGCCAAGCAGACGCAAATATGCATTTTGGACTAAAATCCAACCCAACTAACAGATATGGCCAGTTTTTAAAATCAGTTAATATTAACACCTAGTAACTGCCAGATTGTTGCTATTGTTGCTGCTGCTGTTGTTACTAACTGAATCAAGAAACAAAGCTAATGTTAGCTTTCTGTATGACCTGTTTCGTAACTCATTACCTTTAAATATCAAATGTTGTGTCATAATATATATAGTAATATAAAACGAAAAAGAAAAATCTTTAGGTTAGCTAACTCCACCATAACCTGATCATCTTCAATACTTCAAATCTGTTGGTAATTTTTAAATATATATTTTTTAGCAGTTACACTATTTTTTAATCAGTTTCCTTGCATATGTTTATCTGTATTGTGGTGTGATAACTTGACGAGAGACCTGTGGCCCTGTTGGTTTTTAATGGTTTCTTTGACATCGTGTTCCTAGGTAAAATAAAAAGAGAAAGAAACAGGAAAAGGAACAGTAGGCTAAGAAAAACAGAGAAGAGAGGGAGGTAAGAAGAAAAATAGAGAATGACATGGGAGGATGAGAGAAATAGCACATTAGCACTTATGGATTAGCTGCCTCTCATTCCCAGGCCCTGCTGCAGCCCTGTAGATGTGCAGCTCTGACCGCACAGCCAGCCGGTAGCGGTCATGTCTTAATTAACGAGCAGACATCTGATCAATAAGTGAGGAACGATGGAGAGGGGGACGTGAAAGGTGGGACAGCCTGCACGGTTCAAGGTTTTTGTTTTGCGTTGATGTGGAATAACATTAGAAATCGATAGTACGGCAAGCCCCGCAACACACACTGTCTCTCTTCTAAGGACAGGTGAAAAAAATAATCCCTCTTGTGCTGTTTCCTTCGTTTTTCATCTCTTTCCTATCATACAAGATTATTGTACAGCAAGATTTGTCTCAGCGTTTTCAGTGCAATGCGATTCTGAGCCTTTCAAAGCCACTTCTGTGGGGTTTATATGCTGTCTTCTGTGGCATCTGAAGCCATCTATTTCTGAATTTAATGTCATTCGCTGTTTTTGGTGTGCCTACTTTGCTTCAACTTGTCTTGGGCACTTAGGATCGGGTTTCTTTTCCCAGAGGCTTCCTGAGTCTGCAGAAAATGAGCAGGGGCGGAGCCAGACATTAGGGCAGGATAAACAACCTAGGCATTAATCAGAGATGAAAAAACAAAACAAAACAGCCCAAGTTGATCAATTGTAGTTCTTTTGGCGCCCATGTGGTTTCTCCTTCCCCGCTGTTACCCTAACAAATAGTTTCAACTTTGAGGAGGTGCAAGAAGCAGACTATGCTAGGGCCAGACAGATATCAGTTTGCTGATATTATTGCCTCATATCATCCTAACGTAGATATACTGGTATCGGCATGTATGTTCTCTGATATGCACCGGTATTAAAATTATTTTTTAAAGCTAAGAAAAATGCGACAACTAGTGATTTAAAACAGTGTAATCATGTAGTTTGTCCATCAGAGGGCAGTCAATTATTCAATAACTAACAAGTTAAGCGTTTGCTTTAAGTGCACTGATGTTTGGAATCAAGTTTTTTAAAGTGTAAGATATCCTTCCTCCATTACATATCTCATCACAAGTATTTCATAATCACAGATATATCATAGAGTGGAATATTCTTGCTGTAACTATTGTTTGTACATATTAATTATGTCCCTAATTTGTCAAAATATTTTGTTCATTTTTAGATATAAAAGCCTAAGCAGGGACATGGGTTGCAAATAAGCTTTGCCTAGAAACCCTATATGCAACACATCACTAATTTGTTCTCTGAAATCCATTGGTCGGTTCCTACTGAAAGCACATGACTACTGTAGGTACGACATTTAACCTCATTACAAAAGTATAAATGAAACTACAGGCAACTAATAAACTTAGCTAAAGGTAGGTAAAGATTTTTGTCACAGTGAACAAACAGGCAGACATTACTGGCAGGTCTGTGATAGTACAGAAACTTGGGTCTCTGTCATGAAGATCAGATTAATTTTATGTCTGTCTGTCCTCCATAAATAGTTGTGTCTGACTGCAAAGGGCTCATTACTTCCTCCATTGGAGCTGAACACGGATATTGGTCATAAATGACAAGGTGCAGATTCATCCAGTATAAACATAATTTCTTCAGAGAATGGTGGCCAAATTGGTACAAGTATACAGGCAGAGGTTTTAAATTTAAAAGGTTACAACTTGCAGCCTTAGTTTAAATGATTATTCAGCTTCTTGGTTTAAAAATATGTTACAAATTGCCAAATTTAAAGGGGTGTAATTTGTTTCTATGATGGACTGTTTTTTTTTTCAATTTCCCCTGATTAAGTAACTGATTCAATTTAGACTTCTCATATTATTTTAAATTTGCAGTGCCATTCTGCAATATCACAGTCAAATAAGGCAAAATCATTCACAGATCACTGTGGAAATATAATTTAGCATTTCAGTATCCATCCATTCAGACCTCTGACACTCAGGAACATATCCGCAGGTTACCTGACGCTGCAAATATTCAGCTGTGTATATGTGAAAGTTTATCAGCGCTTCTGGAGTATTCTGGGAATTCTGCGACAGGATGGCCATTCTGTGATAAGGCTTTCACATTTGGTTGTAGCCAGAAGGAAGCTGAGGCTGGTGGGAACTCTAATCAGTCTTCCCCCGCCCGCCTCCATCACCCTCTTTCATGTGAGTTACTGATCCACCTCTGGACGGAAATCGTATGTTTATTTTCTTTTCTTTCTTACTGCAAACTTTTGGTGGAAAATTGAATTTGATGCTCTGGGGCAGGATGGAAAATTGGGCAAAATAACTTATCCCCCCCGCCTCATTCAACCTTTTGCTACTCTTTGTAATGAATGGCAAAATAAGATATCTGTGGGAGATGCTATTCTGTGCTAGGTAGCAGGCCTTGCAATTTACAACTCATTT
>JAQFJA010000004.1:19226533-19239598 GCA_029874485.1 Naso brachycentron
ATGACCAACATTTTGGGGAAAAAAAAAAATCACCAGATGTTGCTGCCAGGGCAAAACTTCAAGGCAGTCTGTTCAGAAGCTGCTGTTGGACCAAAGTGATGGACTGACCAACTGCTGACCGACTGACCGAGTGGCAGACCTAAGGCCCTCGAGCCATGCAGCTACGGTGGCTAAAAATGTCCAACTTTCCTAACTGCTGTTCATGTAAGTGAGTTACTTTACTGAAACGATAAGTGTAACCACATTATAAAGCAATGTAAAGATCGGATGGAATATTTGGTCATATTAGGTTAGCTCTCTTTCAACATCAATGTAAATGCAGCTGGCTGTATCATTACCAGTACAAAATAATATAAAATTCAGCAAATGTTCAGTAAAACTATTTGACAATAACTGTAACTACAACTTTAACTATAGACACTTAGTTCCAGCTACACAGAGTAATGCAAGCAATGAGTAAGCAAGGATTATTCAGTGAGAGGTGATCAGTTAGTGACTGTCTTTTTGCACAACTAACTAATAACACTGGTAAGTAATCATATTTAAATATTCACCGATAGAAGTTTGATGTAAAACAGTGTAAATAAAACAAAAACATCAAAAGTGTGTAACACTAACTATAAAACATACTCTGACAAATAATGTAATATCATTAAAAATATGCCACTCTGAAATATGTGTGGCAAATAAATGCATGTAAAATAATTGCTCTAAATAAACAAGGTAATAAAATTGTGATGAGGAATCTTTAACAAGCAGATTTACTGTCATAAAACGAAGCATCAGTTCTACCACTTTGACTCTATTTTGCTCTTTATTCTCTCTGTGTTATGTTGATGTTTTATGTTCAGAAAAAAATCTTCTGGGCTGATGAAGGTTCTCCTGTTCGTTCTGATATAAAGCTTCACAGACCGTCACACACGACTGGAGACCGACGCCTTTTTCATCCTACAGCGACATTCAATGTCTCAATGCCATCTGGAGCTGCAAGAATAAAAACTCCCTTTTTAAAGATGCCCGTTTTAATTGGTAAATATTTACTTGCAGGAGCTCTCGGCGGGCACACGCATGACTCCTAATGAAGCACTTTAAAGCCGATGGGCTCTTGCTGCTTACTTTGAGTGTGATTCTAAACAAATTCAACCCAGGGGGATGAACTGTTGATAATATTTGATAAGGGCCAATGAAACACAATGCTTAACACTGTGGTGAGCATGCAGTGCATAATAGCTGTGCCAGTATAATTACCCTGTCACTGTTAACACTGATCCTTCCTCTGTATGTGTGTCAGTGTGTGCAGTTCTGAGGGTGTTTTGATCGTTAATATCCATTCATATGTACAAGTGTTTGCATGTCTATGCAAGCTTATGGATACAGAGCTGTTGGACAAATCAATAGAACAATATTTCTGACCAAATACCCTGATATTGATACAAATTGTACATCTTTAAAACAGTTACGGCAAAAAGAGACATGCAGAAAGATTTTAGGGAGTAAAAATCAGAAAAAATATTATTGTCCAGCAATTGCAGCCAACATTTTGTGAGAGAACAAAAATTAAGGGAAGATTTTTGCAAGAGGATGGAAAAAAAAGAAAGAATAAAAGGACCTCTTTTTCTCCACAAACTGCCCCTTCTGTGGCTGCTCAGAATTTTCTAAAATATTTTTCTTGCATAAAAATTGTGATCAAATAAAAATCAGTGCCTTTGGAAAAATGACCCTCTTTGTAACTACAAAATTAACTTTTAAGCTTCTATGACCGGTTATGTTTATGTTATGTAAATTTGTGGACTTGTTCATGCACATATGATCTGGTTTGTGTGTTCAAGTCCATTAATGCCCACACTTCCTCTTGCAGCACTTACTATATGTGTGTGCAAATGTGCTTCACACCTATTTTCATAGTGGCTCCTTCGAGATCTCTGCATATAGTACGCGCATGTGTAACTCATGAGTGCACAGCTGGATGTTAGCACTTGTATCCTAATGCACACCAGCTCTGTGTGTACATCAATCTTTGCTGCAGTGGCAGCTAGTTGCCTTGTATGCACTGCTATCTATCCCTGACCCAGTATGCTGTGTGATCCTTCCCACAGCCTCATTTGTCTCCATCAGGGGACAGACGAGGTTACGACTCACCAAAGCGCAGTACGTTTCTGGCGGATCTCCACACGTGATATTCGGGGGGTCGAGGGCCACTCGCAGGTACTTTGTCATGTCTGTGGCTTCTGGCTGACAGGCCATGTAGTCCCATGCCAGGCCCTCCTCCGTGTAGATCTGGGACTTGCACACATCATAGTGACCCCAGGCCGCCGGGTAATGTTGCATGGCATGAGCCACGCCGGTGCACACAGCTTGCAGAGTGAACAATAAGGACCAAAGCATTGCTGATCTCATTCTGTTGTTTGCTGTGGAACTTCTTTTCGCCTTTTACAGCTGCTGCTTTGTCACAGAGATGATAAAATCGCTGGGAATTTTCTAAATTAACTGCAGCCTTGAATGGTGCGATGGAGCATTCGGGAACTGAGGCAGCATGTTGCTACTTTTGCGTGAGCAGCTTCAGGCGGCGATTAGCCCCCATTCGGTTATTTTGTCTTCGATTGCTGCCACTTCTGCAGGGGTGATGAGGTGTGTCAACAAGTGAGCGTCTTCACAAGTGCTGATTGTGATGAAAGGGTCAACTAACGGTCAGATGTGACGTGCAGAGAGGAGTGACACTCCTCATAAGTCATTGGCTGTCGGATGTCTTAGCTCGATCTCCTGTCTATTGTGGGTTTTGCCACAGGCTGCATCCTAAAGGGCAGAAAAAAAGGACAGTTTGGTGAATATTGGATCGCATAAACGCACAAAATCATTTGAAGGTTTAATGTAGTTTAAGGGCACTGAGGTGGATAAGTAGTGTGTCTCACTACCTAATACCACACACACTCAGAAAGCACACACAAGCACAATTCCAGGCTCTGGATATAACTATCCCTCAATAATAACCTTGCCAAAATCGCTGTACACAATTCAAATGGAACTTGTTCTGCAGAGCCTAATCTCCATTTGATTTTCATACAAAAAGGCTTATTTCCATGTGTCAAGTCACTACATTTAAGGTATTGCTTTTCCGTGACTCTTGCTCCTTAATAGCCGAATGTGGAGTTGTGTTTGTCCCGATACCTTCAGAGGCGTTTGGGAAATATTAAAGCAAAATTGGGAGACAGAAATGGTCTATTTGAGGGATTGTATGTTTCTCAAAGCTATCACAAGCCATCAGTCAGATAGCCTAACTCGTCAGGTAATGGTGCCTGGCAGCAGTCAGTGGAGACCCACACCATCTCAATGTCTCAGGTAAAAAGCGTGTGCAGGAGCGGAGAAAATAAAATGGAGCAGCTATATACAGCCGCCTCTAACGGAGTAATGACACTGTAAATAGAAGTTAAGGTACTGTTGACTGTCAGTGTGCTCAGATGCTGGAGGTTTTGCCTTAGTTAAAAGATGTCTATGTTCCCAAAAGTGGCTCTTCAGAAAGATGTACTCACATTACAGTGTAACCTTTGCCAACTTAGGGCACTATTCTATCATGTACAGTTGTCTTTTAAAGCCCCCTACATGTTTGCAATGTGACATCATATCATTTATTCTAATGCAGATTTTGGCTTACAAATGCCTGCGACAACCTGCTGCAGTTCAACCAGCAACTTTCCGGTCAGCAGCTTTATTCTCTTCCCTTCAGGCTATAGCCGCCCCTGTGTGACTGACAGTCAGTGTTGAAATCCTTTTTTTTTTTTCCCTAAGCTGGGGTTTGAAGCATGTGGAGCGTCTTTTATGTTCAGAAGAAAGAGCTACTTTCCCATTTTGTGCCCAAAGATTACAGTTTTTATCAGGAGATTATCGAGTCAAATCAAATTAATTACGCAAAGGGTTTTCAATAAAAGCTGTATCATTTGAAAGGACAAAGATTCAGATCAGATTGGAGGAAACAGAAACTCATCTTAATGAGTCGCTGTGGCTCACACATGCAGACTGGTGTGTGTGCTCCCTGCCGTCATAGGGAGGCATTAGGATTCAGTATTTTAACTTGGCCATCTTGTCTTGGATGGAAAATTGTGCCGTTTTGATTCTGTTTCGACCACATTTAAGTCAATTACTGCTTTCCTATTTCCTACCTAATGCCCCTTTTACAGAATGACTACAGGCTTGAATACATTCCAATTGCGGTGAAAGATGTTCAACAGAGCTGGAGAAATTATCTGTACTGCTACTCAGACACAGCAGACCCTTCAAATCAAGCCATGTTAGGAGGTATGGATGGCCAGCTTCATTTGACATCCCTCCAGGGGCAGAAGGGAGGAAAAAAGCGCACGGTTGGAAAGATTTTTGGCATTTTAAACATGCTTATGTCAATCAATGACACTCTTTAAGAAGAGGGCAATTACAAATTTGATAACAGAGTGATGAATAAGCCATTTCTCTAATGGGGATGGGAGCATCACATTTCATAAATATAAATGTCAGTGCCTGATCACAGTTGCGTCATGGGATGGACCGCTCTCATCTCACATGCTCAGCCACACACACACACACACACACACACACAGATAAACCCACCTTTCATAATACTGAGTTGACTTTCATTATAAAAAGTCAAATTAGGTACCAGCAGCAGGGTGGTGGAGGTCGCTTATCTTATTTTTATTTAATGGGGAACATTCAAAGCTAATAAGCGACTGCAAATGGAGCTAACCATGGGAATACTGGAATTAATTCATAGACACCTGAAGTAATGAAATCTATACAGATGAAAGGAAGGTGTTATGCTCAGTGAACCTCCATGGACACATGCCATTCAACACCAGAGCACTACTAAAGTGACAGTAAAGGGGCAAAAGCTACAATATGAAATGTTTGAAATCTGTATTCTGCTCGTGAGATTATTTCTGGGTACACTAATCATTCTTAACCCATTACAAAATCCAGTTTAATTCATACTGAGTCTGTAGATGTCTAAAGCAAACTAATGAGAGTTTGAAAGTAACTAGGGCCTGACAGATATGGGATTTTTGGAACTAATATCTGATATATAAATGATATTTGATATAACAGCTGTAATTTTATAAAATATTGACAGAATGTGGTTATTAAATACTTGTGTCAAAGATATGCAATAGTGGCAGGATATCTTACATTTTAACAAACTTTATTTCAAACATCAGTTTACTAAACAAGCTACGTAATTACACTATTTTCAATTGCTAGTCCAAGCATTTTTTCCGTCCTTTCAAATCTGTTTGAATAAAAGTGCATATCGAAGAAGATGTTACCAGGCAGATATTGGTCGATAATATCGGCCCACAGATATATCGGTCAGGCCCTGAGCATAACTGTGATTTATTTTAGTGCTTTGTGCAATCCTGGCAGTCAGTTTACAATAACTCATAACATCAAAATACTCGGCTAAAATGACACATCAAAACATTAAATGCAATCTAAAATCTCTGCATCTTTTATCCTTGGTTCCTCTTCCTCTGCATCTGTGCCTCATACTCAGTGGCACTCAAAATGAGGGTGGAACTCAGGGATCTCGTAATTTCACTGAGGAAAATATGAGTTCAGATTCTATATTAAAAGTCATCAATATTTGAGCAGCTCTAGGTATGCAGAAAGAGAGAGAGGGAGAGAGAGAGAGAGAGAGAGAGCTTAGGGTGACCACCTCACCTCTCTCTCTCAGTCTCTCTCTGTCGCTTTTCCTTCACTTGTTTCTGAAGCGTCTGAAACACCCCCTTGTGTCCGCTTGCATTCCATCCCTTGGGCAGCTCAAGCATGGCAGAGTGTTTTAAAAGTCAGCAGGCAGCCGTGCCCCGTGGCTTGTATTGGTTACAAACTCCCGGCCAGACTCTTAAAAACCATGGCGGATGTATTCCATTTATTTTCTAGTAATCCCCCTAAAGTGTGGCTTTGCTTTCAGTCTTCGAGTGTGGCTTTTCTGATCCCCTCTTGGCTCCCATACAGGGCAATGTGTAAGGGAGCTATCCACGGTGCTGAAAAAGGACATTCGACCTGCCCCTATGCTCCACACTAGAGGAACACTACCTTAAATACTGACATCAGTAATTGCAAAATGACACTTTTATTGATTTTGACATAAAAAACAAAGACTCATAGCAGCCTGGACTAAGCTCCCTCCGTGGTTTACCCTGCAACGATTGCTATTTTGCTGTCTTGTCTGTGTATCGAGCACCTGGTCAGGATTTTGGATGCATGTGCACACAATAGCGCCTTGTTGTGTTTATTGATTTTGCTGACTTCAAACCAATAACTTCTGATCCACAGCCTGTGCGAGCAGACTGATGCTTTGTGGCTGGTTGATGAGTGCAACAATAAACGGGTTAATGCTTCCATCGTCCTCCGAGCCAAGAACCAACCCTTCCATATGAGTCACTGTGGGATCGACTGGCAAGCAGAGGCACGTTTGTGCTGGCACATGATTGTCTTCTTATTGTCTCTCTCCCTCTTTCCTTCTCTCTGGATCCTTGATTCAAACTCTCAGCCCTGCTCTTCCTCTTTTCAAACCCTTTACCTTTTTTGCCTCTCTCTGCCCATCCAAAGCATCCTCGCTACATCCCCAAGCACATAAAACAAACAATTAATGCCCAATGAATGAACTTTTAACCTTTGCAATTTGAATCTCTTTTTTATTCACAACAAGGACTGGCTGCGCTTTCCTGCAAAGAGCTTTTTCCCTGAAAAAATGTGGTTGATGCAGTGACAATGTGAAGGTCCCTCAGTTTGGAGCCCAGCGAGAGAGTCAGCCAGCATTGCTGCCACACAAGAAATCTGCTACCATTCATTATTTAAAGTTCTTCTCCTGAACCACTAACATGCAAAAATGAAGAGCATGTTGAAAACATTTTAAAATCGAGGACATGGAAGATTCATGCACTCAGAAACGCAGGATAGAGACCACAGTCAAAGTTCAACAATTTTACATTAAGTCTGGTCGCACATCTAATTTAAATTAAGACTCAGAGGAGGCAGCATTTTCAGGAGCTGCGGTAATTTAAACATTTGCTTTAACAGAGGATGTGTTCATTATGTTCTGGGATTTTGCGCAGAGGCGAGGCACACTTGGATCTCACTTTACTGACCTGCTGCGCAACAGGTTTAAGTCACATTATATCACTTATTAAACGAAGATAATGGGATTACATTTAAAACGACAACAGCTCTAGATAAAGTGCATTCCACGCAAATCAGACAAGTTTCCACATCTTACAAAACAAACCTCAGTGCTGTAAAAGTTCTTAGAGAGGGAAGTGGTGAAACGCTGTGGATATGAACGGCAATGTTTCTATTCAATATCACATGAGTCGGTCATTCCTTATGCTATTCATTAAACTCACGTTAAAGCCGTCATCGTTAACGTTCCGCCCATGAAACAGCTCAGTGTAATTATCCTATTATTGCCCATTTAGTCACAACTGTCATCATCACACAAGTGATGGCATGCAAAGAGGAAAATGCACAATGGAAAAGCTCAAACACAACAATAGGCTACTTACATTTAAATGTGCTCCCGGGACGAGCTGCTCATTCAACAAGTCATTTACAGCCAAGAGTAGATGCAGAAAGGTTTTCATGCACCTTCGACTGATTCCTCTTTTTCGTAATAATTTTTTATTTCACAACAGATGGAGAAAAGAACGCACTCTATGCGCAGAAAGCGCGCATTTGTTTGGAGAGAACAACGTTTTATCTTTCTTTTAACTTTTCTTTAAACTTTCGTTTCTCGCTAGAGCTGCCTTTTCTTCCAAAGAACGTTCCTCTCCTCGCTCACATTCAGACCATTTCGTTCACGCTTACAAACGCCGCCGAGTATCGACTGGTGTCCACACAGGCTGTTTGGCTTTACGCAGCGCTGCTGGCGCAGCATTCATTGGAATGGCGCACGATAAACACTTCAAGTGGCCGTTAAGGGGATTCGCGATGGTCGCAAATTCATTAAAGTCCATCAACGCGTATTAAACACATCCCGAAGGAAAGCAACTCTTGGGGTTGTTTGGATTGGATAGATTTCTCAGTCCAGCCGAGTTGTGGACGGAAGAGGAGGAGAGAGATAAGCAATCTTCCTCAAATGGAGCCACTATGTCCAGTTACATGCGAGCGCTCCGCGGGGTCCTAAAGATAATACTGACTGGTTGAGAAATCTCAACTTCAGCCGCTGTTTTTACGCGGCTGTTAAATTTATACAACTGCCATAAAATAAATCCCAGCGAGAGTATTTTAAAATAAGAAGCGATTAAGCCTCAGGGTCTTATTTATTGTCTGCAGTTGGGCTGATAATGTGTTTTAAAGCAACTCCCCTCAGAGCTGAACAAAGCAAGTGCCTTTACCATTCAATGATGGCTTGAAAATTCGTGAAAAAAACAATTTCCCATTATGTTTTTTAGTAAACTGTAAGAACTGATCTGTAAACGGAGACACAGGCTATTTCCAGTGGCACCAAAGTGACATTTTATATTTAAAGTTGCTCGATAATCAACGCATTGCTTTCTGCAGCAGCGCCCAACTCTCAGTATAAACAGCTGCAAGCTTAAACGCACTGATGTCATTTGGAAAACACATCAGTTAAACACTGTAAACTCCCACATACAGTAATTGTAATTACAGTTATCACCTATGGGCATGACACCATATATATTAAGTGCTTCCGAACATAGTGCTGGTTTTTATTATCAGGGATGCGCAGAGAGTAAATCCGCCGAAACTTAACAGAGGCGAGTCCTCGGGGCAGAAATTCACAGTAAAACACAATTTCGATGAAGCGTAATTAGCAGGAATATAATCGCTTAAGAAAAAAAAATCTGCTGTTATAATCGCCCGGAGGTCATACAAAGAATTTTCCCTCTTCATAACCACCACATGACTCAACGCTTTCGAAAAGCAGAACAAACAAACAAAAAAAGATCTTACCTTCAATATAAGAATGTGGAGAACTGGCACAAAAAAACAAGAAGGACAAACTCCATGGCCGGAGTTGCTGGGTGTAATTATTCAGTGAAATTTGCAGGCAGAGCTGAAAGAATAACTACAGTTAGGTGCGTCTAGCGTGCTCCCTTGGCGAGGAGTCATAGATGTCACCCTCTCCACTACAGGGTGCCAAGCAGCGCGGCAAACAACCGCGGTGACAGGTCGCTTTGAACACCCATTTTAATTGTGCTGTAATGCCAACCGGTGGAGATTGCACGATAAGAACAACCGCGCCCATGTGAAGGTCACAGGAGTAATTGAGTAGACCTGATCCCATTTTCTGGTGTAATAAAGGTCCAAAACTACCACCGAGTTGTTGAATCAGTAACTGCGGCGCTTTAATTCCCTCATTCATATTTTTGGGTGTGCAAAATGATTGTGTTCGTTCAGGGACACAGATGAGCTGGGTTCGTTTGTTTGTTTGCTTGTTGTTGCTGTTTGTAGACATTTTGCCAAGACACGCAAAGGTGCAAAGAGCTGTGGAAAACTTGTGAGTTTTCTCACATTTTACTGTTTGGACTGTCTGGTTTAATCCAGCGCGCCTGCAGGATCAGCACCCTGGACAGCTCCTGCGCTCTGCAGGTCATTCCACCACATGCTGGAGAGGATGTTTTTTAATGAGGAGAGTAAATTAGTTTAGTAAAGTTCTTTGTAATAAATACAGTTTGTCATAATAAAACCAATCTGAAGCTTCCACTGGGTTCCTTCCTCCTCTTTCTTTCTCATACTGAGTCATTCAGATGTCCTTTTTTCCTCCCATCCTTCCATCCATCATCCATTCATCCATTTTATTTCAAAATGTAAGAATAACCCTACTGGAATGAACCATCTCTTTTTCAAGGGGTCCATTCTGACCTTCTTTGTTTCTTTCATTTAATCTCTTTCTCTCAGAACTCAGAATACACTGGATTAATTTCCACACCTCCTTTCTTGCTCTTCTTCGTTTTTTAATTTTTTTTTTTTTTTGAGAATGTAAGCCAAGCAGCTAGTGTTTAAAAAATGAACCACAGCCCGTATTGATTTCTCACAAATTAATATGCAATGAAAGACCCGTAATCCTATTAAAAAGTGATAATGCCATTTCTGTTCTAATAAAAGGCAGATTTTGGTCGGAGCAGAGCTGAATGACAACAAGTCTGTCATTCCCACTGAGGTAAAGTGGCTCACATTTTATCACAGGGTTCAGCCTTTGCTTGGAGCGACTGCTGCTCTTGACATTTCCATTAAATCATTCCTCCTGGAAACACAACCACACCGCCCTGACAGACACATACATGACTGTGCTAGCTTTGACTCTTAGCAGTGCAGATAGCAAGCTAGATAGCTTAGCTAGCAGATAGACAGCATGTATGGCAATAAAGATATCAAGAGAAAGACAAGAGAAGACAAAATAAATAGTGGACAGCCATGTTTTACAATGACTCTGTTGTTTTGGGAGAAATGCTAACATCACTATGTTAGCATTAGGGTGTTAGCATGTTATTAATACCAAGTGTGTAAAGATATTTCATTCTAAAATACCAATAAGGATAAAAAATAATGATTAAATAAGGATAGAAAATATATGTAAATGGTCTTGCTGTTACAAGGATGTAACTTAATCTTTTAGATTTGGCCAAATCCTAAATCCTAACATCCGCATGCTATGAATATACATGCTAACATGCCGATGCAGGTGTTTACCGTGTTTCCTTTTTTCAGATTATTTTGTTGTCATGTTACTATTTCGAATAAAATAATAATAAAGTAATCTAAAATAATTATTAGCACTGAATACAAAGTGCAACTGGGGCTATATTAACTAAATAATTAATATAGCCTACTGTTAAAGTACTGGGCAAAATTTTTTACCTGCTGAAGGCACTACATGAAAAGATAGCTTTATCTGCTCTGAATTTAATGGCTATCCATCTATCATTTCACTCAACACCACAAGTGTCACCCTCATTGTGGCGCTAAAGTTAGAGTCAGAGGATCATGCGGTCATTGAACCCTATTGATGTCAATAAGGTTCGTTCTCTTGCGACCATGAATTTCTGTCCAAATTTCGTTCGAAACTATCTAGTAGTTGTTGAGTTATTTCAGGCTGGAGGTTGTGAACCAATAGACTAACTGACTGTCCATTGCTGTGCCTAGAGTTATGCAGCTTGCTTGGTCAAAAATTAAGTTTAGAGCTAAAATTCAAAATTAACGGCAGATTGAGTGCAACACAGTCTGTAAATTTGCCTCTGCTAAACAACACTGCAATCTGGCAACATTTTCTAGAGAGTTCTGCCCTTACACCGTGCATGTTGTTTGGCTAGGAGTTTCAAAACCCCTCGCCCAAAGGTTGACACTCAGAGACATCAAAAACACAACAATCTAAATGAGAAACTCAAGAAATTGTCTCGGAAAAGTGACCTTGTGGGTGTCTGTCTTCGCTTTCTCTACTTAGACTCCATAAACAGTAGCACCCCTACCACTAATAGACCATAGGTCATTGAATATCAGTGTTTGCAAACTACAGTAGTTCAGGGTTGTGGGAATAAAAAGTACTGCAGAAGACGCCCCCCTCACCACCAGTAGCACCACACCCAGCCCCCTCTGGTCAAAGGCTGTTGGGTCAGCGGAACGAACCCACAAAGTCTGCTTGAAATTACATCAGAGTCAGGAATTTATCCATAGTTGCTTCATGGTTTTTCAGCAGCATGTTCGATGCACAATGTGGATGCCGAGCTGGAGGCTGCCCTCTCACCCTCGGCGTGTCCTCACCCTCGGTGCCACCGATAGTTCGGGCTGACAGAGATGGAGGGTTTGCTGTTTGATTCAGCTCCCAGGGGTCTATTGATAGTTTCAAAGTGGAGTCCACCTGCCACTGCTTTAATCATCCATGACCCCAGCTGCATGTTGGAAGACCACAGAGGGGGGACGGGAACAGCAGCAATGCTCGTGTGTGTGTGATTGTGTGAGCAGTCAAGAGAAAGAGGAAAAGAAGAAGGAGAGGCAGATACAGGGAGAAGCTATAGAAACACTCAGACCCAAAAAGATAAGATGAAGCCTGTCGAGCCACTTTTCAATCCTGTTGTCATCAAATCAAACTGTATGTGGGTTAAGATTCTCTCCACACTTGCGTCGAGATTTGGAGAAACTGTGTTTTTTTAATCCATTCAGCTCCGGGGTTTTTGTCTCATGGAGCATTTCTATTTGGTTTAAACGTATTATAAGTGTATTTAATCAGATTTTTCTCCAGAGGTGGAGCAGAGTGAATCAGCATGCAGGAACAACTTATGGCTGCCAAATTAATTCAATTTATTCCGAAGCCTTTCTTAAGGCCAAGGTTGTAATTATGGCATGCAATTAGAGGGGCTATAAATATTAGATAACTTCCCAATTCCCTGTGAAAGTTAACCCAAAAGTTGTTTTTTCAGGTATTGGTGATTTACATAAAGATCTCTGAGTGCTTCTGGCTGTAATTAAAGGAAAATTCACATGCCAGCTGACATACATCACTCATTTGTGGTGGAGTGTGGATAAGACTGTTGGTATGGAAGTTTACATTTGCTGATTGCATCAACAGAAACCTGCTGATAATTGGAGTGAAACTTCACCTTTAAAGTGACAAGCAGAGCAATCGTGGTGGCATATGACAGTGTAGCTCTTCACCAAGTCAGACATAGTTGTGAGTTTGAGTGGGTTGGTACCACACATAAAAGTCTCTGTGTACAAGGAATAGGTGACACTTTTCTGGAGAGCATGCCAAAGCCACTGCAGTGCAGCTTAGAACAGGAAGTGATCGGGGTAAGGAAGGAGATGGGAGAGTCAGGAAACACGGTTTGGAATTAGTTCAAGCACAGTGTGTCTGTGTGTGTGTGTTTGTGTGTGTGTCGATGTCGATTTATCCATTGAGTTTGTAAACATCCTTGTTTACTTCTAAGGTGATATGTGAAATATAAAACCTGCTCCAATTACATTTCTGTCCCCAAATCCCCCCATCTATTAATTAAGAATACAAAAGGTTAACTGTGACCATAAATATTTGTCAAAAAATTTAAAAAAATTAAATTATAGCGA
>JAQFJA010000004.1:19248330-19258740 GCA_029874485.1 Naso brachycentron
ATATATAATAGTTTTCTGACCACCTTACACCAAACGCCCAAGATCATGGAGCGCACCACGACTTACGCAAAACTCATGATTCTAATCCAACACTGGAAATTTCTCTGTGACTTTCCAGTTTATTTAAAAATTGCTTAGTGTGAGGCCAGCTTAAGATGAAAGCAATATATGTTTATTTCCCAAAATGTTTAATTGTTTCTGTAATATGGGCAAATACTGGCTTTAATTTCTTCTCAGAAGTGAAGGTTTGTTAGATGTCTTTTGCTCTTTAAGCTACATTCTTTACAGTATTAACTATACAATTAATATTGTAAGACCAGACTTGTAAATTACGTCCTGTGCATTAAGTGATTCATTGTCTTATTTGGAGCTCATGGAAGAGCAGAAAATAATGGACCTGGGATGTTTGTTGCAACCCAAACACAGACTGTCATTTATATGAATGTGAAGATATGAAGAGGTGTATCCACACCCCTGCTGCAGCTGCAGACAATGAATATTTACTGTAGAGTCTCAGCCAGTTTAGGGACGAGGGGTGGCCACATATGGAAATGAGCTTCCTTCAGGGTTTATTTGGCTCACACTATTTTGTGGGTAGTCTAGATTCAGTGTCTGGCAATCAGTGGGAATATTATGTTGCCTAGGGGAAAAAAAGAGAAAAGTGAAAGCTTACAAGAACAGCAATGAAGACAATAAAGACTTTTTTTTTTCCTCTTTAGTCAAGCATTGAATTGGCTCCTAGCCGCCAGGGTCAAGGCGAGGTGCTCATGTCGTCAAGCACATCCTCTTGTTCTTCCTGCTTATGTGTCATAGCAAGTTGAATAATTGAATTACATTTTATTTTATTATTAATACACTTAGTTGTATAAGTCCAGATACTCAAAAGAAGGTCAAGAAAAAACAATAGCACAGTGTGGGGGCTGGCAGGAGCTCACAGCTCAGAGAAACAGCTGTATGTTCGTGTCACCAGTTTCAATGTATCTCTTCAGTCCCTCAGTGTTTGTTGCTGAAATGCTTTTGAGCGAAGCTCTTTGTATGAACTTGTATCAGGTATGTCATAACACCACATGAATTTGGATACATTACGTCGATATGTAAACCTTCTGTTGTTGTATTTCATGGTCAGATTGGTGGCATTCGTTCAAAAACGATGGCGTGAAACAAAAACATGTTGTACCATTGTCAATAGCTGTTTAAAACTAACTAAAAAACAACCTCAAGTCGCACTTCTTTTTTTGAAAACACAGTCTAGATATCATGAACCACACTAAAAGCAGTGGCAATGCCGCTCTGTGGATTCACGACTACTCTATCTTACAAACTGTCGAATGTATTATTATGGGTTTTTTTTCACAGATATTTATCATCCTTAACATTTTTGCCGAATGATATTATCAGTAGCTTGTTTTGCTCCTGTGAAGTGCACTGTTTCAATACAATGTGCTGGAGCTTGTCTCAAATGAAGGAAACCACATAATTGATGAAAATTTGCACAGCACTGAGGCTTTAGAAAGAATTTAATTCATTTCGACAGTTTTAAAAGTTGTGCAGCTAATCTATATTAACGGCACATTAGTGGGTCAAGATGAGACGAAACCCATGCAAACATGGAGAGGACATGTGAACTCCACATAGAAAGGCCTTGCCCCAGCCGGAAATCAAACCCAGGACCTTCTTGGTATGACACAACAGTACTAAACACTTATCCACCATGCTGTAATCGATTAAGCTCAAAAATTAACTATATCTGCTTTGTTTGCCTGTACTAACTACTGTATTTTTAGATCATGCCACTCCCTCCTGACCTGCAGTAACTTCTGTTCCCTGCATACTCGCACACCTGTTCCCACTTTCCTAATCAACCTTGAAGTATATCTGCCATTTCCACTAATTCCCTCCCAGATCACCTTTTGTGCTTCTGCCTTAACATTCTACAGATCTTTTACTGCCTGCTTGTCCTTTTGGACTTCTGCTCCTCAGACTGACTAACACCTTTCTGTTTGTGTTTGCCTGCTTTTCTTCTGCCTGCCTGCTGAGTAAATTTGAACTTTATCTTCGCCTTGCTGGCCTCTGAAATCTGCTTCTGGATTCAGATCTGTTTTCACTGAGGTTGACAATCCAAAGATTTATTTTGACCAATTGCTTGCAAAGTCGACAGCATTCTCATCAGCCTTAGCTGTGATTTGTGCCCGTTGCTGATCAGCAAGTAAGCCCACATACTATAAGAGGTTGAACATAATAAGTATTATACCAGCTGAAGATTTGCGGGCTTAGAAGTGTCATCGTGAGCAAATTAGCATGCTGATGTTAGCATTAAGCTGGAACACATCTGTTGTTCTTAAGGATGACCTCACAAAGCATAATTTAGCTGTAGACTTTTAATCTTGTATATCAAACACAGCAAAACTCAGTGAAAGAACAATAATTTATTGAAATAAGTTAGACGTATAAACTGAGCCACACTATAACATTTATTCTTCCTGTGGATAAAATTGACCTTTGTGACTGAATTCACGACGATCACTCCACATATTTGCATATGTACTTACATATTTAAATATACTTTCTGTAAACATCAGAAAATAATTCAGTAACACCAGATGTTCCCCATAAATCACGAAGAATTCTGCTTTTTAAATTATGGTTTTAAAATGGAAATGTATTCCTAGACATAACATCCTAAAATAAGAAAACCTGAAGAATAAATCCATTGATGTAGTCCAAGAGTCATGCAGAGTAAGCAGAGAGAGCTTATATTATGACTTCTTATCCACAGGGAGTGTGGCCGTAAGCATCCTGTGAAAACGTTATGAAATGCTTTCGCTCCATATGATTTTCACTATCTGCATCCATCTGTATATTCCCTTCTTTCCTGGAAGGCGAGGAGATCAGATTTCACTGCCACTGAATGTGTTTTCTGTGTCTGATGCATTTTAAAAGTATGACAGTTTTTTGGAGGATGGCATGCGGTAGCCTACAGTGTGCATGCAGTACAACAGCGTGGGTGTGCAGTCATGAAGTAGAACAAAAACAAGAAAATATTTTCAGAGGGAGGGACACTTGTTTATTGATTAACTGTCAACTGCAATTCCACATGGAAAACTGGGAGCAACTACTTCCCGATTCAGGTTACTGTAAGATCAAGACAGTGTGTTTTTATTGTGTAGCATGCTTCACTTTCATTGATTTGTTCGATTAAATTCTTCAAAAAAATTTTTCTGTTTGCTATTTTTTTTTTTACTGTACTGAATTTGTGTTCAACATTCTGGATTATTTTGTTGTCTGATAGGATAAAACCAAACCAAATGTAAATGCTATTAAAGCAAAACATGCTGAACATGCTGTTAACAAAGTTTTCTAGGAATTATTTTTAGATGTAGGACATTAAACAAACCCCCTCATGTCCACTGTGCAATTTTGGGCCATCACAGACAAAATATAATTGAACCTGGTGACATCTTAGGTGGTCTACATTGCGGAGAGAGATTTACAGATGGCCGTTGTCCTGTTCTGACAATGTCAGAAGTTTAGGATAAACATCTCAGATTGTTACAGCTGATAACGCCTCTATTTGCTAACTAACCAATAGAAAGGCAGCATGGAATGTGACGCTAATCAATGCAAAAACAGCGTTAAACCCAGACAAACAGAGAGGGTTAGCGTGCTAATAATAAACAAATAATACTTACCTTAAGGTTTTTTCAAAAATTGGCATCCCACGTAGGCCTCTTTTCCGTCCTCATGACCCTGTCCACATCTTTTGTCTCTTCTTCTTCTTCTGAATTTATTTATTTAATGCTGCTATTGCAAGGGTGCTGTTCTCTTTTAGCTTCACTATTTTAATCTGCCAATGTCACACGCGAGGACGTTTCATTAGCTTGCGCTGCAGCCTGCGATTCAGTGGGTGTTATTATTACAGAGTCTGCTAACATCAAATGAGATCCCTGTTGCACAGTGCGCCTTGCAACAAACATATAAGTGGAGATGTTCCAATACCATTTTTCCCCTCCCAATACTGATTCCTACACTCAAAGTTTGGTAGAGAGTTGATCCGATACCAGTGCATAAAAATAACCATTACTTTAGAACGTAAGTTGTAATCATAAGTTTGTAAAATAAAAAGATTTAAATAGAACACTATAAAACTGAAGTGCTATGGCACTTAAAATTAAAATCTATGAAACTCTAATTCCTTACACTATGCTAAACTAAACTAACTAGAAAGTAGCTGGGTACTGTTTGGCGGCTAATAAATCACATGGTATCAGATCTGTGCACAGACTGGTACTCACTGATACGAATACCAGCATTTTCAGTGGTATCAGAGGTATTTTCCGACTTTACTGGTATCTGTATTGGAACAACTCTACTTATAAGACTGCTGAAATTGCTCGGTCTGCAGAAGGGTTAACATGCTGAAGCAGCTTAAATCAAGCCCACTGATGCTTAAATCATCCTTTGCCATCAGTACATTATATCTCAATAAAAGAAAAGTCAACAACATCCCCTATTACATAGCACTCCATCAGTTCCCCCTCAAACTGTGTCATCCATGTGTACTTAAAACTTAATCCCATTTCAAGGGGCAATTGTGAATGCTGCACACTTTAAAGCCTTTTCTTGTGCAGGGGTGATAGTGGTAACAAGGCCCAACAGGGCACTATCAGGGTGCATTTCAAATGTCACCGTCCTGTCATTGTGTTGCCTGACAGCTGTGAATGGCAGAGACAGAGAGGTCATAACGGGGAATTTCATCCGCTCTCCGGCGAGGGGTGAGCTGAGACACATGCACCTCTGTCAAGGCAATCCAGAGCTCAGCTGACAGATAACTGATACCTGGGCTTTAAAAGAAATGAGAACGAGAGCAAGTCCAGGGCGTTATAATCCCTTTGGAAAGGTTTTCCATCTGTCACAAACGGCGGTGACCAGGCTCGGGTAATTTCCCCACAGGATTTACAGAGAACATTAAAAAAAGAGCCATGTAATATTCCCACCACCTCGTAAAGGCTGGCAGGTAGACAGCAGCAGCAATGCCAAGTGTGGAGGGATGTGAGCATCCACCTCTTTCATTTCACATGAAAAGCCAGGGTGCATGTTTGAATGGCTGATCAGGCTTACATCTGTGCATTGCTGTTGTTTGAGGAGTCAGAAGGATATTATTTTCATCCATATATAACAAAGTTGTGATAACACAGTTCTGTGCTGATTTAAATGGACATTCGTGTATGTATATGACTGTTGTGGTTTGATCAGGTTTCATTAATGCATAAGTCAGATGAAGAAAGAAAAGAAGAGACAACAGTCATCTGATTTTAATATAAATTTTCACATGCACAAAGCTTCATAACGTCACCATTTGCCAACAGTGCTCCGCCCACTTCCAAACACTAAGACAGAGAAAAAAGTAATACAGAAATCTCTCAAGTGAGATAACCAAACCTGCTGTACTTCTGGTGAAGTAAATAAATAAACAAATAAAGTGTGTTCATGTTGGACTTCACTGCTCAGAGAGACAAATAAGGGATTTGTCTTTTTAGTCCTCCTCTTCCAAATCTGTCCTCTGGAAATTTGTTTTCTGACAAAATATCCATTTGTGGTGATCAAGCATTAATGAACTTTTTTTTTTCTCTTAAAGACACTGTCCACATTTGAGGTTACAGCTTGGGGACGAGACGGTTCTGCTTTAATACGAAAACATTCAGCATCACTGTGTTTATTAACATTCAACTGAAATCATCACTGTCTTCACTTAAAGCATTTTTGTTGCCAGAAAAAAACAACATATTGGAGTTTGGATGCAAGGTCTGGACCCTGGAGTTACAGTCTTGATCTTTCCACACCCACTTTCAGACACCTCCCCCATCCTACACTAACCACATCACCACCAGCCTGGAGGACCCACCAGAGTTATGGTGTTTTGGCAGCAATCTGAGTGGTTTGGCTGCCATGCCCTCAGAGAGCTGCATGATGATGACTGCAGTGACCGAGAGAACAGCAGTAACTCCCTGACAGCTCACTGCCTCTCTGTTCCATGACATGTGGCACATGGTGATGAGAATCTCTAGCGTCACAATGTCTCTTTGCTGACAAGCATACCCAGTGTCTAAGGTCCAAATTTTGGCATGTGCATAATGGTAAAACTCATGGGTAGTAAAAGATAGCACTGAGTAAAATGAAAAGCTTACAAAGTTAATTTAAAGTCACATGGGCTACATTGGTTTTACTTTGGCGTTAAGTAAAAGAGAAATTCAAGAAAGACTTGTTTGGATGAGCAATGCAAATAAAGCAAGAAAAATTCAAGTGAGAGAAAGTGAGGAGATTGCCAAAACAGACTCTCCCAAGAAAAAAGGTCTTTTCTTATGCAATAATGCCATTTTATTGTTGACACATACCTGCTGTGTCATACGCAAGTTAAATCGTAACAAGGATCCATGACTGAAACATTGATTTCTCTAATAAAGTCATTGCTGACAGCATGCAGGAAATCAACTCTTTCTTTTGCATGAACTGTGAAAGAAAATTAGCCAAGTGTCAGAATGTCACAGCAGCAGTGATCTGCAGCAACATTCTGGATATTAAGATGCAGGCACAGACGAATCGGCTGTGGGGTCAGAGGTCACCCGAGCTCGTTGCCCTTGACAAGCTTCTGCCTTCATAATTGGTTTCGGCATCATAAATGGTGTTGTTCCACAGATGGAAGGAGACACACATCTGGCAAAGGACTCGCCTGTGGGTGATATTAATGGGTCATTGCTTTCTTGTGTGCAAAAAGAGCTCGAGTTTGGCTGCTTTCCTTTGTAGTGTTTTGGTCTGTGTGTAATAAGTAAAATATTTTCGAAGGCTTTTTAATTTGCTTTTTTTTTGTTTGCAATCACCAATGACAGAAAAAATGTGTGCATCGAGGTGTTTAGATTAGTGTTTGATCTTTTTATGCATGGACATATCGTAAGTGATCTTTACAAATGACACTCAAGGTGTCTCCTTGTGTCCTCACCGAGCACCAGGAGTAGACCTTTGTGTCTGTGAGGCTGCGCTTTGTGTTTTGAGGTGTTGTTGTTCTTCACACACCTGCCTATTTTGCTTCCCACCACCTACTGTTTGGCAGCTGGCATAGCTGGTGGGTGGCTTTTGCTGCCTGAGTACAGTTGATGTGGAAGAGACTTGTGGACCAACAAGAGACCTGTGGGTGTGAGACACAGAAGCTGGGGCTTATAGTGCTGTGCATTGAGGCAAAACTTGTGTGATGCATCTTATGTGTCCACCAAGTTTGGGAAAAACCATAATGGAGGTGCATTATCCTGATGTCTGGTGCACGTCAAGCACAGGCCTCTCTAATCTGGGAAGAGACATGTGGGTATGAAAAAGATGACTGGTGCTTAAAACAGGTCTCATTCTCAGGATGTCAGTTGATGTCAATGCCAGTGTTTTTTGCCACAGCCCTCAGTGTCTCATCAGGATGAAAAATACTCAACTGGGTTTTGGAAAAGGTCATTGTTTGGGTCAAGATAAGTCTGTTTATCTACAGAACTGAGTTAAGTATGTACTTTATGTCATGCTTACAGCTTACAAGTTACAGAAGTTCACTAATGTAATTCTTCGTGCTATATTGTATTCAGCTGAACTTGTTTCAGTTTGACCTGGATGACTGGAAATCTTCACCAACATGTTTACGCAGCTAAAGCTAAAATAAGTCATAGTATATTTTGCTTTTAAATGGGAAATAGACCCTCGTCTCCTTGGTAAAATCCTGTGTTTCACTCATCCATCCACTCAAACTCCCCCCACTCGGACTTTTTTGCTTTTACATGTCACCCTGCTCTGACTGTCTATAATGTTGCCACAAATTGTTTTGAATGATGTTAGTTGAAATTCTGGCAATCTCATGAAGACAATAACAGGTATTTTGTGCATCTGTATGAGGTGCTGAGGCATGTCACCATCGTATTTGACAACCTGGGAACGATTCACCTGCTTTCGTTTGAAGGATGAACTGAAAACACCCAACGACTGTCCGTGGTTAATAAATCTAAGGGTTTGCCAAATCATCAACACAATGACAAGTTTTGGTTAATTTCACCTTGCTGGACCTCTATTATCTATGTAAATAAAAATGAAAAAACATTTTTTTTGTCTTTTAATTATTCAGTTAACAACCAATCAAAACATGTTAAGTGGAGACAGGCTACAGAAAAGGTCAGTGGTTGAGACAGGCAGCCTTATGCAAGGTGTTTCTTTATGTCAGCATTGCAGAATGGGGTACAGCTACACTAAGGGCCTGATTAACTAAGATCCCAAATACAGAGTCCTAAATTGCGTGTGCTCTCTAACATATTGCATGTTTTGTTGGTGACTGTCAATAGGTGCAAACATGGTGGAGGGGGTGGTATTTAAATGAGGGTTTTGTGTGTTTCAATGATTTCTCCCACTGAGAGTTTAGAGAATGACCAGGTGCACAATGAAATGAAGATGGAGGAGGCTTAATAAATCGCAATGCTTGCGCTAAATCAGTGTATTAGCATATACTCCTCTTTGTAGGGTTAAGGTTAGGGTTAGGGTTCTCCTCCTTTTATTTTGCACATTCGGGTGAAAACACCCCATGCTGCAAATATTCATTAAGGGAAAAGTGATAAATTGACAGTGTGCACTTTCTTGCTCATTTAAAAGACGCAGTCCTTGACACACACCCTCAGTAATTCAGTTTGCACATTTGTTTGCAAGCAATATCAAGTTTGCACGTTTTTACACATGCAAACCTTTAGTAAATAAGGCTATATATGTGTAAAAGCAGAAGGATTATTGCACAAATGAGGAGTTATACTGAGCCATTTCCCATGTGTTTGAGTTCAACAACCTTTGATGAAAGGGAAAATGTGAAATTTAAGAAGAATAAGTCGTGAGAACAATAAGTTAAATAGGAGCAGCATTTTATGTCTTCACCTGAGTTCAACGATTCTGGATTATAAAATGTAATCATCAAAGACTTTGTGTGTTTTCCTTGAATTTACATTTGATTTCACTTGGCTCCTTTACCTCTGCACTCCTCAGAACACATTACCGGTCAAGTGAAGACTCACGGGTGCTTGTGTGTGTGTTTGTGTGAGGTGTCCAGAGTGTCTCCATGTTTTTTCTGTTCAATTCATCCTGGCAGATGCTCAGGCCTCTGGACTCTAGAAAGGTCACAGAGTGGCTCAGAAAAGGATGTTCTTCATTAATCATTTATTTTGCTGTCAAAAATTGCAGATTACAGTTTCAAGGTTCTAATATAAAAAGTCGCCGTTGCTTAAAATGATCAACCAGTTATTTCAGTCTTGGCTGTTCACTCTTGCTTCCCTCGGCTAAACAGGTAAATGTGGCTCAGAATAGTAATCAGAGCAACAGTGCATGGCCTTGAAATTATGCCTGTCTGATGCTCACCCTTGAGACACAGTTGAACAGTTCAGTGCTGAACCAGAGCGGAGCGGCGTGAATGAATATGCACTTTGACTGGGTGAGTGGGAACCATAACCTCCTCAGCCCGGCTGTCTGACAGCCTCCTGCTGTTCAGCACTTGACTTGTGGCAGCTTACAAAGTTTTTGTTTTTATTATGGATGCTGTGTTTTGGTGGATCACAAGCTAAGCCACTCTTAAATGAGATGAGCAAAAGTTTTTTTAGATGAAGTTGTTAAGGCGACTCAGTCTCTTTACCTGCTTCAGTATTTGGACAACTGACAGGGAAGCTACGTGTGCATGAACTACAAGCATTGGTCAGAGGTTGGATGTCTTTTTTAATGCATCCAGGATGGTGGAAAGGTCAATACATTCTCATCACAGCTTTGTCAAGCCCCTTGGTGTCTCATACAGACAGACAAGGTCAGCGTCAATGTGCAACGCACAAATCCCTCCAGCCAGAAGGCCTTTCTAAACAATCGGTGTGACTAAACGGTTGCAGTTTGGTTATGTTTCGACACCAAAACTACTCTGGTTTAGGAAAGATTGCTGGTTTTACTCTTAGATTTTACTTTTGGTTTTGCACAGTTTTCCTCATATTAGTCAGCTGAACTCTAGCTGCACATTTTTGCACAGAATGAGGAAAGTAGAATTTGTCCTCCGTTTCTGGCAGTAGTTGCTCTCAGAAGTCTCAGAAGAAGATATGATTAGAGTGACCCATAAAGGTGGATTTACACTGAGAGTGAGGCAAAAAAAATTTGTGTGGCTCAATAAAAAGTTAGTACAAAGATGGAAGTATGTGAATTTATGCCATTTGCATATACGCAGGAGTTTAGAATATTCAACTCTTGGAACAAGAATTCAAAAGGGGGGGTTGAGGGCGTGGAGTTTGGGGGACAGGGCTGCTGCTTTCCAGCAGAAAGCTTGCAGAAGGGAAGCTCTGGAGGAAAGAGTCGTGATCAGAACCAGGGTGAAGTGCAGAG
>JAQFJA010000004.1:19431418-19447084 GCA_029874485.1 Naso brachycentron
ATTTTAGAATATCTCAAAGTCAATTATCCAAGGACTTACTGAGGATGAAATTAGAGCAAAGCCCTGCTGGTCAATAGGGCCAGATAACGTTGTTATTAAGTGCAATTGGCTTTTAATTGGGCATAATGCACTCCATCTCCACTCTTTTAATTATGTTTGGCTAAGCTGCCCTTCAATAGATGGCAGCAGCCACTGCGAACTCAGCTCTTCAATGCAATTATCTGTCGCATTAATGATTTTTGACTGTGGGGAATGAATGGCTTCGGCCTGAAAGGCTTCCATCATTTTGGACTGTGTTTGCTGTTGCATAATGGAGTCCTCTCTGAAATCTTCAGATTGAGACGTTAAGATGTTGACGCAAACAATGATGTTTGTGTGTGTGGTGTATGTTAATTCAAAACACAATACACAAGGGAATAATAATCAAGTTATTATCAAAATTGCCGTGTGCAATCTGAATTGTTGCACAGATGCCTTGACCTTCAAATCTTGACCTCCAGAAGCAAGAAAACATGTTTGTTTGGTACAAACACCAACAAATGTCATTGCAATTTCAATAGGTTTTTGGTTTTTTGTGGGGTTTTTTTGAGTGAAAATAACAAAAAGTGATTCAAAAATGCAGTCATTTCCACTCATCAAGATTGCAGTACATTGCAATCTTATTATCTGTCAAAATAATTGCTTTGTGATTGATGCAGATGCTGATGATGATGATGACTTTTACCATATTGTGCAGCTGCGCGACACACCTCCTCTCTCCAGCCTTCTCATCCATTAGAGCCAATATTTTACAAAGAAGCCCAACAAGTCCAGCATCAATCAGGAGCCCATCACATTCTAACATTGTACAAGAAAAAATTTGCTGCTTTATTTATTTTCCCTTCTTACTTTATTAGCATGACTGAAGTCCCAGTCAGAATTAGTTATAAATTAGCCTTCCCTGCCATCTCAAAGGTACAGTAAATCAACAAAATGAGCTGAAACTACACGTATGTGATCTCAGTGATCGATTTCCATGTCACTCTGATTTTGCAGCAACTTTTCATTACCGCTGCTTTCCACCCACCTATTGATTATGCACCCTCCATCATCGGAGCCTAACTAGCGCAACAAATAATAACTGCAATTATGCATATAGACAGCAAAAAAACAATAGCAAGTGAGAGTCCCTTCATTTTCTCAGATACAGTACACCATCCAAAGTTGTATCCAAATTGTTTTAGTCAAACATGATTGAATCTCAGAAGTGGATAATACGCACCGCCGGTGCTGTCCCCTTTGTTTCCACTTTCCTGTGGACATAGATGGATGGAGCTCCTACCCTGCAATTTACACAGGCTGATTATACCCAAGCCTCCTATACTCTTTAATTACAAAAGGTGTCCTTTTTGACTAATTGTGTGTTTACACTCACGGGTTCAGCTTGTATTAATGCATTTTCCATCGCATTGCATCCTAAAGCCCACTATTCAGTTCACATCATCTGAAAGTGCCTGTTAATGAGAAGCAGAAATGTATGCATGCACCTGTTTGTGAATTCTCTCTAGTGCACAGTTTTGTCTCAGGTGCAGCCTCACGTGACCTTTTTTCATTGTTCTGAAGAATATTCGTCTTCTTTGCAGGGTTTGCCTGGCCCTCCCGGTGAGAAGGGAGAGAATGGAGACGTCGGCGCGATGGTGAGTTCATCTCTTCCTGTGATTTTCCTCTGTTACGGCAATTTATATTGTCTTCACGTACAAGCCGGCGAGGTGGGAAATTGTGCTGATTGTTCTGAAGTTTTGGCTGGCGGTTGAGTTTGGCAACTCCACCAGCCACTTGACAAATGTTTCTGAATCCTGTGGAAAGAGTATTGATGCAAACATGTTTGCTGGACTTTTTATGCCCTCTTCCCACTCAGAGTGCTTTAACCTACTAACATTTAGTAACTTTTCAGTGTTGTTAGACTGAAAATACACTCAGTATAACAAGGAAGTTGTCTGTGGGGGGGTGATTTTCTAGAATACCAACACATTAATACTAAAGTGCAACAATCAGAGACCTGAGTCTGTCTATGTACAGCTATGTTTGCACTGTGAATCTTTGGATCGTGGCTTTGGCACGTCTGAGCATCACATACTCGGCTCAGGCCTCAAAGAGTATTGTCGATGTCATGAATGCAAACTTAACAAGCAGGCTGAGTGGTCAGTCATTTCTCTAATACAGCAGGTTGAAAACAGAAAAATAGTCTGCACAAATACCCTTCTTCAGACATTAAACAAATGCATAAACACCATAATACCTGTTCAAAGGGGTTGAATATATGATGATCAGTCAAAATAAAGAAATACATAAGAAAGCAGACCGTGTAAGTACAAGTAAGATGTACAATGAACTTTTTGAGTATAACTCATATGTAAAATACATTCTCGGCCATCTAAATATAACACCACAGAATCATCAAGGAAACTGTCACATTTTATGGCATATTGAGAGTAGAAACAGTGAGTGAGCATGTTACCAATGTCCCCAGAAAATACACCATGAATTTCAATTATATACACACAGGAAATGTACAAACTCCACAGAAGATACACTTGTCTGTCAGGTCAAGATATATACGGTATCTATTATACACCAGGTGTCATCAAACAGAGCAAAAGTGATTGTTAAAAGAAAATATTGTATGCTATGTGACAACATATGAAAAATGACTGCAGTATCCTGCATGTTTCCTATTTGTGCACTGGTGCTGTATATCACATACAGCCTTCCTTTAAAGATATATCTACTGTTTATGTTCATTAACATATTAAAATAATTGCAATCCTGATTCTTGATTTTCCTGTTTTGACACCTGCACCAAAAGAAATTCCTTTTACATGTTTTCTTTACGTATAAAATCTGATTGTTTGTCAGATTCCGATACCCATTAAAAAGAAAAACATTTTGGCCCCAGATGATTCTTTTAGATTTAATTTGGTCAACATACGTTTGGTTTAAAATATTGGCACTTCTTTTTACTGAACATAACTTCTGTTTTTGCTGTCAGGGTCCCCCTGGTCCTCCTGGCCCCAGAGGTCCTCAAGGCAACAGCGGAGCCAGTGTAAGTTTAATTAATTTGTGTTTCTTTGTTTTTGTGGGTTTTTTTTGTCTTTTTTGACAAGGCGTCAGTCATAATTTTTTTTTCTTATATTCAGTTCTTTCTTTCTTTGAATAATCCTTACCTGTCCCCATTATGATTTATCATTAGGGTGCACAAGGTCCACCCGGTGGTATTGGTTCAATGGGAGGTGTTGGTGAGAAGGTAAGAACCAACTTATATCAATAGTTACCTAAACTATTTCTCCCTTTGCCTGTAAAGGTCACTGTCAGTTTAATGCATAAAGATGTTTGTGTTTATGATACTAAAGTAGACAAGTCAACTGAGCTGGCAACCAGTCAGCTGATGGCACTAGCTGAATTGTTTACTGTAAATGTGAAAATCCTCATTTGCACACATTAATTCACACGTACTCTGTGCTACAACAGGGAGAAACTGGTGAAGCTGGCAACCCGGGATCACCTGGAGAGCCTGGTATCGCAGTAAGTTCAGTACCATGATTAAACATTTCTTATGTTCAAAAACAGGATAACTGACCAATTTACACATGTGTGAACCAGAGTTTTATTAATATTTTGTTTTGTCTTCAATTGTCTTTAACTGTTTCATTTCAGTTGCTTTCCAGAGCGGGGTTGCTCATTTTAGTTTAGCTTTTTTTTCATTAGTTAAGAAAAAATAAGTAAAAATATGGGCTACTTGTCCAGGGGCAAAAATTAGAATTTCAGAATAAGTTTCTTACCTCTCCTGCACATTTGCTGTTATATTTGTTTTTATTTACTTGTTTTATATCACTTATTGTGTGCTAAATAAATTCAGTTCAGTTGAATTCAATACAAACACAACTAGTGTCAAGTCTATGTGCATTTTCTGTTTTAGTTGCCTGTACCTAAAATGTCATTTTGCACCAAGTTTTAGCTTGTAGTTTAGTTTTAGTTAACTATATTAGCCTTGGTGTAAACAGCATTTGCATGCATGGCAAGTAGTGTGCCACATCATCCAGCCATGTGCATTTGTGAGTGTCTGCCTGAGAATATCTGTGAGCAAAGCTAATAAGGTTATGTTTATTATGTGACACTTCAGCTATGGGGGCTGTGCCAGCCGTGAGTATTTTACCTCCATATCACTGTGGGCTGATGTGTGGCAATGCTCTCAACCTGAGGGCTTTTCAGCAGATAATTAGCTCAGCCACATTTGGACACCTCCTCTGTTGCCGGTGTCATTAATCTAACCTCCTGTACGAGGCTGCTATTAGAGGAGAAAGTCAGAATACGCCTGGAGTTATTTTGTATAACAAAGGCATTAGAATAGCAAGGTTTTGTTGTTTGTTGTCTCAGAAACTGGTGTTCAGTGGCAGGAAGTACATTTTTTAATATTGCATTAAACATTTATGAACACTTGCATCCATCCACATAATATTGACAACAGAAATGCCAGGAGTTTCACAGAATAGTTGACAAACAAAACCACTTGTCGACATTATACGTAGTCAGTTCTTTGTGGTTTTAATGTGCTGCAGTAAAAAAATTAGAAATGCATCTACAGCAGATATGCAGTGAGATGTGATGTTGATAATTGCTGCTCACAAATCATAGTTGCAGTGCATGAGTTTAACACTGTACAGTGCTGGGTGTTATATCAGCAGACACGCAGCAAGAGGAAGAAACAAACATGGCTGTACTTCTCAATGCTCGACTACAAACCTACAAACATCAGAGTGGAAATACTTTACCAGTGCGTCATTTTAACATCATATTATGTTACATAAACAAAGTTTAAGGTATTTCTAGAAGGACAGACTCCCACTGCCCTTTCAAGAAAGCAGTCACACTGTTACTGCAGTCAAATAATATCTCCAGCTCAGACGAGTTTGCTCAGGGTTTAGTCCAATCACATCGCAGCGCATTTGTTAATATCCTCTCAGAGAAGGAAGAGGCTGGAAGGATTAGAGTTGACACATCTTTAAAGGGGACATATTGTGCTTTTCTGTCTCTTTCAATCAACAAATGATGTCACAAAATCAGATTGATGTTTTAAATGATTGCAAAATATGAAATAATGAGGTAATGGCCTACCACTAGTGTGTCACAGTGTGCTGGGCCTGTCTATAGGTTCATCTGGAAGGTGTGTGTTGGAATTGGCCAATCAGAGCAGAGTATAGGCGGGGCAGGAGCTAAAACAGAGCATCTCGGACAGAGGCAAAAATCCTGGAAAAAACAGGGCTGCTGCAGTCAGCTGTATGAGAAAACAGATGAGTTTTTTGGGCATCAAAGCATGTAAACCTACAATATAAACCCCAAAAAATCAGCACAGTATGTCCCATTTAAAAGACTCAACCAAGTCCAGCTGCTGATGATGTAGCACTCAGAGAAAATTGAGAACTCTTCTATTTCACCTGTCAGGCTTTATCCTGCCACCATTAGTTAACCCTTTACTGGTTATATTCAAGATCTTTTTAATGAAATTGATCATAGTCATTGAGTTGAAAAAGTATGATATATCTCCAGGTGATTGATTGACGACCTGACTTATTTTTAGGAGTAATCAAGGACTGTGAATGCCTTATGGGGCATCCTGTTTACTTTCCAGCGGTGCAAATCATGATAAAGTATCCACAGTGGGCTGAAAATCTCTGATCAGAGCAGTGTCGTTAGTCCAAGGTGAGCAGCAGACACTGGTTGTTCAGACCAGGGAGGCCTCACCTAAGTAATGGCTGTGAGCCAGTCACCCTCCCTGAGTCCATCAGGTTGTATTGATGTATCCGTCTGCTGTCGCGTATCTGTTTACAGTGACAGATAGAGCCAGTGTTGCACGTTACATCGAGGTCAATTCCAAAGGTGCCATGCTGGCATCGACAAGAAGCGCTCTGCTCTAATGGGCCAACTAACGATTCTGGGCTTGTAATTATGTTCCAACTGCTGCTCTGAGTCATAGCCAACACTTGAAGAAACTGTGGCTGCTATTACTAGAGCAGAAATGATACTGTAATGATAAGACAATTTAGTGCGATCATTCTGTGGATCAACACATAATTTTATAATGAAACTCTAATGATCTGAAAAGTACACCTTTAGCTTTGTTTTGGTGTCATTTTTCAGCTCAAAGACCATTGATCGGAGTTTGCAGAGACAGTTAAGATAAGATGCACTTCATTTTTCCTGTAAGGAATTTTGCTCGGCCAATGTTGCAACACACAGTTGCAGTCAAAGTGAAAACAATATGTAGCAACAAGGCAGCACAGTGGTACACTAAAGACACTAAAATAATAAATTAAATACAACAAGAATAATACAGAAAAGAATAAATACTGTGGGAAGAAATCATCATGACACATAACGAAAGATATCAAGTGCAACAGTGCCTGCTTGCCTATGAGCTGCATGAGTAAGGATCATCCTGTTTTCCTCTTGTTGAGTGGGGTTAAAGACGTTTGGACAGTTGTAGTGACAGATTTCATAACATGCAAGTCTTGTGGCTTATTTAGCATGCTAAGGTTAAAGTGCCATGGATGCCCTTGCGGTTCTCATGGTGACAAGTCTGTGATGCATTTTTCATCAGGGCCCCAGAGGAGAGACTGGTGAGAAAGGAGAAACTGGCCCACCCGGAGCTGCTGGACCTGCCGGAGCCCGTGGACCCCCTGGCGATGATGGTCCCAAGGGTAACCCTGTATGTCAGCTGCAATGCATGTCACACGAGCTGTCACGATTGTCGCATTATTAAAGCTGTCAGCGACATAATCGCCATGTCATACTTCTCAGCCGGGCTGTCTGCCTGCCAGGGCTGTTGTTGACATGATGTCAAATGTCTGAGTCAAGCTCAGTCTTCTTGTCTCGATCTGTCTGCAGGGTCCCGTCGGCTTCCCAGGAGACCCCGGTCCACCCGGTGAGCCTGGTGCTGCTGTAAGTGTTACATTTATTTCTTAACCGATCTGATGTTTGTGTTTAAGATGTACTATTCAGCGGATATGATTCGCTTAAATATTAAAAGGTTTCGCTTTTCTTGGTTTTGCCATTTTGTTAAATAAAATCATCCAAACTTTGATGTGAAAAAGATCAGTGGAGGATGATAGCTGACTAATGTTGTCATGGTTTTATTTTGTTTAGGGTCTTGATGGTTTACCAGGTGACAAAGGAGATGATGGAGAGGCCGGTCAGCCTGTAAGTCTCGTTTGATCTGAAGTTGTGAAAACAGCAAAAAAGTTAACAAATGAAATATTATATAATCAAATATTCAGCCACTAAAAATTGTTACCCGTGTAAAGGATGATGTGCAAGATTATGGCAACTATAGTTCATTAATTTGTACAATAAGCTGAGAATGCAGAAATGTGTATTTGTTGAGACTGCATATCTGCTCTGTGGAAATGTGTTATGTAACAAACCTCTTCAGTTTATGTGAAGTGGAGTTAAGCTTTCTATCTACTCTGGTTTAGGGCCCTTCAGGTCCTTCTGGTGAGGCTGGAGTACCAGGACCTCCCGGCAAAAGGGTGAGTACATTTCAGAAATGATGCATGAGACGATTCTTTGGCGAAGCTCTCGAAATGTTTTCTATTTTTAGAAACAGGCTTCACCGCAAGGTGATACACATTTAGAGTAACATTATATGTTTAGATTTGGAGTAATTATACACGTGTTTGACAGGAAACTGTGTCAGTTATTAAACGGAGAGTCCTGAATAGGCAGTAATTGCAGATAGAAATCATCTTGGAAGAGAATATTGTCATAATGTGAGTCTGACTTGCAGTAATGTGAAAGCAGTAGATCTGCTGCTGCTGCTGCTAATGTCAGGAAATTAACCTGTCACTTTAATTTCTGGCACTCCATGGCCTGTCTGCCACATCAGACTCAAGCTGATACAGTGTTATTTCATTTCACTAGTGTAACTTTTTTTTTTTCAATGCTTCTCATTACTGTAATAACACAGCAGTAAAGCATGCTATCAATGTACTGTATGAAGAGTTGGCACAATATGGGAAGAGAGAATACAAAGTTTAAAATTTAAATGAGCTTATTTTGTTGGTTTACTTCAACAGAGATGATGCTCAGTGAGGTCTTAGCTAACTATTACATTCTTTATAAAGTAATGTAATAAAGCACGTCTTCATTCACAAGGGTCATTTTGCAAGAGAACAAGTTCCTTAACTTTTTATATTTTAAGGACTTTTTTATTTTACTTTTTAGTTTTCCTTACAGACCCTACAAGGAGAATGGAAATTACTATCCTGTCTTTAACGATACCTTTGCCCGGTCCGCTCAGTCAGCAGAAACGCTTCAAATCTCTTTATGATGATCCACTGTCCTCTTTTTCACTTCTATGATTGGAAGCAGGAGGATATTTTTCTTTAGATGATTTCAATATTTTACATTTATGGCCAAACTGGTTTTGTGCAGATAAGCTGCATGTTTCTTTCACTGTCTTCCAAAACAAATGTTCGCGCTAGACAAGATGTTTACGATGGTAAGCAGTATCCCTTTTGTTGATGCTCGCTACTCCAATCGACACAAAATAAAAGTTCCTCGAAGTGACTTTAAGTAGAATTTTACTTTCCTTTTACTCAAGCAAAGGATCTGAATACTTCCTCCACCAGTGGGAATTAAGGGAGCAGTCAAAGAAGCCATGTTGTTCTGTACAAATGATTTCATAATATGATCTGAAAATTGCTTGATGTGTCTGAAACACATTCATTTCTCAAGCTTGAGCACTCAGCTTGTGGTGAGATACTGTACAATCCTACAGTCTTAAATAGCAGCCATATTGTTTTGCATGTTTACCTGCAATTCTGTGGCCTGAATTAAAATGCAGGATTGGACAGTTGATCAAACACTTTGAAAATATTGGTTAGGACTGTTATTTGACCCACAATTGGTATTCTAAAGGAATGTATCCAGGTGGTAAGGGCTCCAAAACAAATTCGACCCCAGCTCCATGTCCATATTAATGGACTTTGCGATATAATTTTCAATCATCCGCCAAGGTAATTCTGGCTTAGTCTCTCTCCCAATATCTCTTCAAAACTGACTCAGGTTCAGTGCTCATTGATGCATGCGGCTGCTTGTCTACATTAGCACACATGCACGCACGGGTGCACGCACACACGCCTGCATACACACATGTATGCTCATTCACTAATGCACATACACAGTTGCCAGCGCTCATAACCTACATTGAAGACCGGTGGCTTTTGTTTGGTCTATTTGATTATGGTTTCTAATGGCAAATGACAGCCCACTTACAAGGTTCTGACCAGAGGCTGTTTGGCGAAAATGCTGATGTGCTTTTAGCTCAGTGTGTTTAGAATGTAGGGCAATTTGCTCGCACTGATGTCGTGTGGCCCTGCATACACCTCGCTCGTTATAAAGATTCAAGGTCAGAGCATGCAGTAGCTGAACATTTAGTGTGTACATGAAACTAAAGCTTGTCATCAAATGTTTATGGCTTCCTATTCTGGCTCCTTCTGAATTGGCTTATGTAAAGGTTTTGACACGAGGGAGTAAAGTTGTTATTTAGTTTGGTAAATATGATAATATATTTGTGTAATTGAACAATTTGTGTGCTAAACTGTGATTGATTTGTTCTTCTCAGGGTCCCATTGGACGAGCTGGTCCAGAGGGCAGACAAGGAGAAAAGGGAGCCAAGGTAAGACCATCTGACAACTCTTAATCTTATTCATGCTGGAATTATAATCCTAAGGACACTACGAAAGGTCTTCATTGGAAACTTATAAGAAACCAAACACATATGTTGTCATGTAAACACAAATTTACATTGAAAACCATCAATCTGAATTCATGTTTATGTGTTAATTTGGATTCACAAATGTATTTATCCAAAGTTCATACATCTATATTCAAGTTGCTCAAATGAATTGATTATTAGAAGGCCACAGCAGTTAAATACTATGTAACTCAAATGGTTTATTTTGGAAACTTAAGATGAAAGATTTCTAGAATTGTAGAAAAAAATCATTTTCAGAGCTTCAAATTCGAGTCAAGTCAAAAAATTCTGTTGCCTGAATTGAATTGTTGAAATTTTGAAGTGATGTAATTTTCAGTCTGTTTTCAAGCCCTGAAACATCCTGGCTTTTTTAATGGCTGTAACACTATGATTAAGGCTGTTTATTTCCTTCTTCTTATGTCACTCTTTCTTATATTTGAAGAACCTGAATTGTATTCTTGTTTGAAATACTTTGTTTTATCCTAAAGCACCTGTTTGATCTTTGTCAGACTTTATGTAGCAACCAGTCAAATATTTTCTTCACATGTAAAATTTACACTTGAAACATTTGGAATACCAGATAATCAGTGAAGTCATAAAATCAATCAGACATTTTGTCCTGTCAGTCATGTGATCCAACAGGAAGAAATTCAGATGAGAGAAACTGTGGACACTTGAATTTTCTAAATCATTTTAATTTGGTCTTTAAAACTGAAAAACTTAAAACTGCTCTCTGAAAAATGCCAGAGGGAATTTCAACCACATTAATTCAAACAGTTGGTTTTCAAAGGTAAAATTTGCTTTATTTCACGTCAATTTAACTTAATGAAGTTTCCTGGAAAGCTTTATGTAATTAAACACTAATTTTAGAGAAAATAGAGAAAGTGCTCACTTGGTACAGCTCCAAAATTTCATAAACTGTAATTACTTGCTAGCATAACCTTGAGTGTCTCAACTCAGCAGGTCAGCTGAATTTGCCAAAACGTTGCATTTCTCTACAGGCAGCATGCAATTACACATGCAAAGAAAGAACCTTTCAATAGTTAATGAATGTTAACATGAGTTTAAGTGGGGCTTTACTTACAAGGACATCACTGTTTTCTCAATAATTAGTACTGAAGTGCATAATTATTTTCAGGAAACTTCTTAGAAAATTACTGATCCACAGAATTACAAGTAAAATATTTCAAAGCTATGAATTGATTTGGATTTACATTTTAATATGTAGTTTTCATTTGTGGTAAAATGCTTAAAATTTAATCAAACATCTGTGATGATGAATATCCAGCAGATGATCTAAACCATGTACATTTAAAAAAAAATTGAATTAGTCTCAGAAGATGCTCTGGGGTTTCTTGAGACTCATATCTGCAGATTGCCTTGTTAAAATCCACAGCATGCATGTGTTTGCACAGTTGAAAAACATCAAATAGGAGAAGTCTTTGTAATCCTTAAAGAAATGTTTGTCTCCAAAGCAATCGGTTCAAAGAAATGCAGAAAACAGGAAACTTGACAAATCTCAGACATCGCCTCGCTCGTCTCTTTGTTCTTTGTCATTCTCCATCTCTCAAACTGTCGCACAGACACACACATATACAAGGTTCACATTCTGTTCACATTGAGGTAAAGGATTAGCGTTGATTTGATGGAGACAAGACAAAGCCTGCGCCGTGATCCTGGAGTGTCAAATCCAGGCCTAATTGGTTGTCAGAACAATTTAATCCCCCCTCCGTCTATGAGCCCAGTCGATATGACATCTCTGGAACTTCAATACGCAAAAACTCGCTGTTCCTACTCAGACAAAAGACGAGAGCTGCTAACATTTGATCTGTTTGCATGTTGCAAATCCTCGAATCCTTCCAGTCAGGTTTAGCAAAAGGGAAACGTCACAAAGTATCCAAGAATGTAACTCTTGGATGCAGGATTGCTTTAAGCGTCAAGTTGGATAATGGTCCGTTTGGCATTGGGGAAGAGACATATTTGCCATAACACATTGTCTGCATAGACAAAACACATGTCAAAGTAATGGCATTTAAGATGCTGTGTGTAGTTTAAGAACAGTAGCAGCACTGGGGAGCTGTTTTCAAAAGCAGGTCTCAATTTTGTTTGTTTTAAATGCACAAAAATGTACAAATATGCTGACAATGTCAAAAAATAAAGTTTTTAAGTGTTTTATGAGCAAGAAACTGCAGGACTTCAGGATACACACACAATGGGTTTTGATATATATAAAAAAGATAGTAAATATAACTTTAAAAGTTTACATGAGTCCTCCAGACCAAAACAAAGTTCTAACTTTTATTTTGTGCCAATGTTTTACAGGGAGAGGCTGGAGCAGAGGGGCCCGTTGGGAAAACTGGACCTGTGGGACCTCAAGGACCTGCTGGAAAGGCCGGTCCTGAGGGACTACGTGGAATCCCCGGCCCTGTTGTGAGTACAGTTTGTTCACGAACATCTGTTACTTTTTTATGCACGTTCAACACTATTAACCAATCAGAACTGTAGAATAAATTTCATATTTATGGATTAAATTAAATCACCAAAAATTCTTGTTCAGATTTTTTTGTATGAAATCCATTATTATAGTATCGTTTTTTTGCTTCTTAAAATACACAGTTTATTATCTCTAAAATTTTACTTTTATATACAGTATATCGTATTTTATTACTCAAAATCTGATTGTTCTATTCGTTTATTCTTTATTTTCAGGGTGAGCAAGGACTCCCTGGGGCTTCTGGTCAAGACGGCCCTCCTGGACCTCTTGTAAGACATGTTGTCTCACTTCTTCGGAAATAAAAAATATTTGTAGTTTTTGTATATAATTCAAAAAATGCGCTGACTGCCTGAGCGACCGCAGAGAAGCTAGGCAAATGTCTCAAGTCTGCTTGTCAGCATTAAAGTTGTTCATCTGATGAAATTGAAAAGGAAATATACCAAACAATTGGTCGTTCCAGGTTTTTAATGTGAGAATTAGATCATTTTCTTTGTTATTTTTTGAAATGTCGGTCAGAGAAAACATTCACCCGACATTTTATGCTCAAAACTAATCAATTTAATGTGAAAATAATCGCTAGCTGCAGTCGCTTAGAGCAGTCATTGCAGCACCTCTACAGGATAAATACAGAATATTCACCATGAATGCAAAGATCAGTGGTCACTGTAAAATAATTTGAGGTCATTTCACATTGTGCTTGACAATCTGATTCTTTCCCTTCACAGGGACCTCCTGGACTTCCTGGTATGAAAGGTGACTCTGGATACAAAGGAGAGAAGGCAAGACATTATTACGATGCTAATCTCAAATGGCTTTATTGTGTATTTCTCATTTCTGGTTATGTGCCTTATCTGAAGCTTCTACAGTGAGCAAACATCTGGGCCTGTTGCCTCTATCTCTTTGTTCACTCTCTCCTGGTGAGATGAAGAAACGTTCTGCTGTGCGAGGAGCTATCACTGTGATTTAAAGCTCTGAATATGTATAAGTCCAATGATATCATCTTTTTAATGGTCTCTGGTTCAGTGCCAGCATGCAGCAGTCAGAAGCAGATGGTCATAACTCTGTCCAGCAGCAGGTGCTGAGACAGACCACCATTACTAAATATGAGGACCACCATAAATACGCTAATTATTTATAGGCAGAAATAAGACAACACTGAGGTCATCCGGCCAGAAATTAGGCATAAAACTGCATTTTTGTCTGACTGAAAAGCCGCCTTCATTTTCTGCAAATGATAATTTCACTGATATATACTTTAGGAGATATTAAATAACTCTTTGTCCAGTGAATGATCGGTACAAATATTGTCTGTCTCTCTGAAATTATTATCAATGAATTTAATTCAAATTTATTTCCTGTTCTCTTTGTGTTTCCAGGGTCATCCAGGTTTAATCGGTCTGATCGGACCCCCTGGTGAGCCTGGAGAGAAGGGAGACAGAGGTTTACCTGGACCTCAGGGTGCTGGAGGTGGCAAGGGTGATGCTGTAAGTCAGTCTCTATGTCTTAAAATATTCCCTTACATTGTCTCCATGGCACTGTGAATCTCAGAAGGTCCTAGCGCTGCATAAATGTATGTTATGCATTTAGCGGTTAACTCCCACAAGAGCACCTTATAGTCATATGAGAGAGAGCATTTGCATTTTGTTTGGATTATTTTACACAGATATATATTATAACAGATGGTCATATAACTTAAGCTAGGCGGGGCATAACCTTAAATCGACAATAAGTGAAATTAAATTGGTTTCTAGTATCCGAATAGATGATTCTGAGACCATTTAAACATTACTTCAGAAAATAACTTCTTTTTACATTTGTGCCTTTTGTCTGATGTAATGCGTAGCAAAGCCCAGTTCATTGAATTGAATATCAGTTTGCTCATCTTTATGTAATTTTGTAAGCACTGGCCATATAATGATTTATGTCAATAATAACAAAATACTTGCATATCAACCAATATTCCAGTCTAATCTCTGAGCTGAAACTGCAAAACATTCTGCACAAATACATCCATCAAATTTACTATCTTAAATGAGACATCTATTAAATGTCATCTTTTACCTGTCATCAGGGTGCTGTTGGTACCCAAGGTCCCCTCGGCCCCCCTGGTCCTCCTGGTATTTCTGTAAGTCCCATTTCTTGTTGCTCAGAAATATACTTTTCCAATTTAAAACATCATGACTGTTGCTCATCTCTCAATATTTTTCTTTCAACAGGGCCCTCAAGGACAGAAAGGTTCCAAGGGATCAACTGTAAGTCATGGTTTCATCTTTTTCAAAGTTTTCTTCCTGCCATTTGTTGCCCATTATGTACTTTTCAAAATGAACAATGACAAAATGAGAAAATCTTTTTTGTTTGTTTGTTTTCTGTAAGGGTTCACAAGGTCAGAAGGGAGACCCTGGACTGATTGGACCACCTGGACTGCCTGTACGTTACCTGTTTATTGTCAATACATTTAGACAGATCTGCAAATACAAATTATACTCTACGAAGGCTCAAAATGTGCATTACCTAAGGCATTATGATCAGATAACACTACTACTATACTACTACTTCTACTTAGTAGAGATAGTTAGCTAATCACCAGGAAATTAATTAAATAATCTTGATTACTAATACATATATCAGTCATTTTTCAAGAAAAACATTTGATGATTTCAGTTTTTTGTTGTAATTTTTTTAAATAAACTAGTAAAAATAGTTGGGTAAATTAAAAAAAAGAATTTGTTGATGCAGACCTAGCACCTTCTAGGCACTCTGCTGCCTTCTCAGCAATGCAGCCAGGCTAATCAAATTAGGCCCCTATCTAAATGAATGAGAGAGCTATATGTTCACTTTAAATAGTCACTGTGACTTAAAAACTGCCAAGAGTTGTCATTCAAATCTGATTTTTTTTTTTAAAAAAGAGCATTTACATGTAGTCATGTCTACTATAAAACTAACAAAGGCTGAACATGTTTTGGAACCATCCCTTGGTGTCAAAAGCAATAATGTTCTTGACCACCCTTACAGGGTCCACCCGGTGATGTCATTCAGCCACTGCCCATCCAACACTCTGCCAGAAAGACCAAGCGTCAGGCCGAGATGCAGGGAGATGCGGGAATGGCAGACTACGGTATGGGTATGGAGGGAATGGAGGATGTCTTTGGATCCCTCAACAACCTCAAACAGGACATCGAGCGCATGAAGTTCCCCATGGGCACCCAAGACAATCCTGCCAGGACCTGCAACGACCTGCACCTCAGCCAGCCCGACTACCCAGATGGTAGGATGGAGACAGTTTATCTTCGTATTAACAATGAGAAAGAATTCATCAGTAATTTAACCTGCAGTTTAAGTGCCAACAAACTGTAACCATACAGCATTGCTCAAGTTGTGTCAG
>JAQFJA010000004.1:19485790-19496310 GCA_029874485.1 Naso brachycentron
CCCCTTGGATTGAGCGGAGGTCTATCGGTCGTTGCCAGACTATACATTTTAATGTTATAGTATGGCTTGCCAGGCTATCATCCACCACTATTGCATGCCAAACAGAGAAGAAGAAAGAAGTTTAGTTTGAATCTGAGAGGAAAGAAAAGTGGAAATCTGGATGTTAAGGGGTTTTAAACTGTCACAGCTGGAGAGAAAAAGTGTCTGATGGCCACAGTCCCTTGACCCTCTCACCCCTTTTTGAAAATCAATTTTTCCATTTGCATGATGGTGCTTCCTGGTAGATCCGACTGAGTTAACCCTGCCCCATATAGCAAACAGGTTCTTCATTTAATGCTGTTTTCTATGCTAAGATGAGCAACAACGATTACTTTTCCAATTAATTTCATGACGTTCAGTAAAAAATTCTGCATATAAAAAAATCACTTGTATGAATCCTGTTATAACAGTGACATTTTTAAAACTAGTGCAGATTTCTGTAAGAAAAGTCTTCATGGTTGTTCTTCATCTCTCTGACCTATAAGACAAAACAACTTATGCCTGTCAGACATTTTTCATAATCTTAATCAATAGGCCAAGAATAGTACTTGAAGGTGAGCCACGTCGATCCATCTTTCTCAGTCATCTTTTTCTCCGTTACCCCTGAGGTCGATACCACTGCCTTTAGAGGCAACAACAAAGTTATTCACACTTTCCCCAGGGAGCAACAGCGTGGAGCTGGGGTGCTGTAAGGAAGCTAATGAATGCATTTGTCATATCTCTAATGGCTCACTACATCACCACAGCACCTTGGCTTGGAATTTATGCTAATCACGACTGCAGAAAAGTGAATGTGTTCCATCTTAGGAGTTTTAGTTCCTGTACTGGGCTGCACTGATGAGACAGCTTGAGAGAGCATTAAATTGACGGCACAAGCCAAACTTGAGAAATCGTTGACAATGTGCCATTGTAAATGATGAGCCTAAACACACACAGAGTTCTGAAGTTGGTACTCAAATCAGCGAAAGTGCAGGAACAGCAAACTAATGATGAGTCAAGCCTACTATTGATTAGAGCTGGCTTATTGAAGTCCCTGAGGCCCACACAAGCCCACACACCCAGATCTACGATATTAGCTTAAGTTATGCAGAAACAGCTTAACTAATACCAACTCCAGAAACTTTACTTTACTTTGCTGTCCCTTTGTTTCTTAGCCTCACAAATCTGATCCACCAGCAGAACTTCATCTTCTTCCATAAAGTCCCGAGTGACTTCATTTTGAGACTCTTTTTTTATCTGCGGTACAGGACGGACTCAAAATGCAAATGACAGAGTCTGTTGGATTTAGCCAAACCGAATAAGACGACAAAGACGAGTTTGTTTTCCAGTAAATATGTTCAGACTGTTTGAAAGAAAATGAATCCACTGCTCTTTTTTTAATCACTGCACCACAAATTAGCAAGAGACACAAGTTATTCTTGACTTGTTGATCAACTCCAGTTGGAGTTTTAAAGTGTGAACAACAGAAGTTAAAGCCAGCAGCATTTTCCATTCATATGTTTTATGGAGTTTCGCGAGCACATTCTCTGCAGCATGAATAATGGTGAGTGGGTGTGAGAGGGGAAAGAGAAATATTTGTTCAGGATTTCTCAAGGGCGACTCCCGCAGCTTCTGCCGAGACAAGAACACACACACACGCGCGCGCACGAGGCGAGGAGACGCAGGCTGGCTGCACAGTTCTGATGCACTTTTAAAGCACACTTGATCAGCAATTCCTTCTGTGAGCCCACACATCCCTCAGACTTCAAACGCACCTCCTGAAGGTTAGGGGCACAGAGCTGAGGAGATGACAGAGGGATGCTTCAGCAGAGATGCATCACTATGTTGATGTAAGACTCTGCTGGGGTATGATCGTAAATCTACTGCCCTCATGTGGTTGGTTGTGGGTCACAGACGGGAGGGAAACAGTCAACATTGCAAAACAACATAAAACTGGAGACAGTCATCAATTCAAAAACAAATAAAACTCAGAGTATTCATCGCCTGCTGCTTCCTCCAGTGTGTTAACAAAATGATGCTCATGCAGCTCTTTTACTGTAAACTATCTGCTTCTACAGTAAGTGATCAATTACCTACAAATGATGGATGATTCCTGCCTTCTCAGGGGAAACACCATGATTAGGCTAATTTAGGAAAGAGCTGAGCTTCTGTTTAGTGCAGACTTTATTGACTGGTTTGTTCCTCTCCAGGCTGAGTCTACAACTGTGGACCTGAAAGGTTCAGACGGCTCACTGTAAAGATTTGTCCTTCTCAATACATTCAGTAATGGCGCCAATACTTTGAGAAAGCAGAGTTCATGTTAAAAAGTAGGTGAATAATATCAAAATTCTAAAACAATAGGGCCATAATCTACAAATTACAAGTTTAAATTTTGATGTTCTGTAAGTACTTTATGAAAACTGTACATCCAACAATAAGAATACCTAGACAAGACTGATTTCTTGAAGAAAATGTTCTATGTGTTCATTGATTAAAATTAAACATTTGAAATAAATGAATTACAAAACTTAGGCTACTGTAAAATACAGTTGTTACAGTATTTACTAACTGTCTTTTACTCTTTTAAAAGTCTCTCTAGGTAAGAGTGTCGCAAATTAGCATTAGCTACAAACACTGTGATACATGCACCCGACAGCTGTTCTTAGCATGTGTATGTATTCTGTATCAGTCCCCATCAAATGAGATATAAATTACCCAAAGAAAAACTGAAACAAGCTTTTTAAGTTTTACCATTTGATTAAGTATTTTGTTAGGATAAGTGTTCTTTGTAGAAATAGATATGGTTGTCAGGGTCCAGCTAACTTTATACAAGGGGGAGCTGTTGTGTTGTGGCTGGTGTCACTTGAGGAAGGAGAAGAGGAGGAAGAAAGAAGGACTTCTGGGTTTAGTGAAAACTAGGGTGACCAGATAAGATTGGGTGAAATTCGGGAGGGGGGGGGGGGTGTCATATGGTCATGTTGTCAGCTGTCTATCGGCAGAAAAAAAAACTCAATAACTGTATTGTATCTTTGCAAAACGCTTTATTAGCATCTGATAGGGCAGGAGAAATCCACTGGCACTTCCATCCTCACTCCTCCCAGTACCTGCAGTAACGTTTTTGCTGTTTGGCTGTTTACCAGGTTCTGGGACACCAGCCTCCATATCAACAACAGGTGGTTTAATTTTCCTCTGTAGTTTTTTAAAAGTAAACAATGTCATAATGTTGCCCTCCCAGTAGCAGTTCTTGTGGCACTACTATGCAGCTAAAAAACAACAACAGCATAATTCATGTAAGAAACAAACTGCAGCAGCCAATGCAGAGCCAGCCGTATTTAATGTTTTATTTGGCTATAGCTAATCAAAATTATGGTTTAGTCTAATTTTTGGGACAATTTGGACAGGATTCAGGACAGATGCTTGTAAGTTGGGACTGTCCCAAATTTTTCGAGACGTCTGTGGTCACCCTAGTGAAAACACAGGGCACCACAATGTTGGAAAAATGTTTCACTCACCACCACAAACTGCAATTATTAACCTTTTCAATGCAAACAATGACAGCAAAGAGGAGAATGAATCAGGAGAAACAGCCACAAAGAGGAAACTGCTGAGTTATGAACACAAACACTCGTCCAGACAGTAAACTGTAAACATCTTGAGTTCAGGACAAACTTTGAAGTGAACTGATAAAAGCAGTTCAAAGGTTAGCTTTAGACCAATCATGGAACCTATTGGCTGCATTCGCCGTTTGACTGATTCGACGTCTCAAAGTACACTGTAATATCAAGCTGACAGTCATTATATCATGTGTTATCAGTTTTTCAACTAGAAAAAACTCTAGAGTTTTAATTCCTTAAAGGAGAATTGAAATGCATAATAATAACACTCATCATAAGAGTGTAATACTGCAATATTTCCTGTAATACGGCGGCAACTTTACTTCTTTATTCTCCATCTGAGAATAAGACGGAAAGGAAATGTTTTTAGCACATAATAGCAGGTTACAAAATGTACTTAGTGGCTCGAACATTGTACTTAGTCCTGCTTTTCATCCTTCTACTTCAACTCTCTCATGGTGCATCAGCCTTTTATCCTGCTGAACATTGTAGATAAAGCTTCAGTGGATGTATTCAGCACGCAGCACCTTTTCCTATTACTATACATGTGAATCTCCGTCTGCCTCTCTGTCTCCCTCACACCACACATACAGTGGACTACAGCACACCAACCTCAACGGAAAATTTTCCTCCATTTGGCCTGTGCTTAGACGGCAACTTTGTCCCTCATCCAGACGTTTATTTTGTGCTTGTACAGATACACCAGTGACCCCTTTTCGACTCCATCCTTCAGCCTTGCCCCCAATTAAACTTTTGACCAGAAATATCTTCCACACCAACTCACTAAGCACACAAAAAATTAAATGCTGTGACACAAAATGTCATATTTCGCCTTCAGCGAACCCACGCATCACTTTCACAACCGCATTAGCAGTTGAACAAAGTTTCTATGCAAACTACAACTTTGCAATAATGCAATGAAAGAGCTGCATGAAAAGTCCTAATTCACAATAATTCCCATTTTGGTCCATAATGAAACATTTCTTATCTTTGTAGCTTCCATTGACATCTGACAAAATATCATGACTTAAATTTAAACTGATTATCTTTACTTTAATGCATTCCTCATAAAGCTACTAAGAGGTCAGTCTGAGCTGCTGTAAGCGTAGGCGTAGCTGTGGGTGGGCCTAGGTGGGCCTGCGCGCACCCACTTGGCACCCATGCCCACCCAATGAAGTTGCTTTTTGAAAGATCAACCACTAAAAGGCAGTCAGTGAATATTGTTTCAGTTATTTGACCATGGAACCAATAAAAATAAAACTAACCAGTTTCTTGCTTCTTGTTTACCATATGATGTTGATGATGGCAGTGCATTGAATAAATGCATGATTGTGAGCAGTGCTTTCCTCACTCACACAACTTTGGTGACAAGTCAGTAATACAAACAGAAGATACAGAAGATTCAAGTGTAGTTTTTAAGGTTACTGAGCATGTTGTTGCCAGTGTGTAACCTCTTTCCATGCACTTGATTAAACCTTACTTGTAGTTCCTAGGATCTCCAAAGATCAGAGAGAGCCTTCAGCTATCAGGCCCCCGCTTCTCTGGAACCAGCTCCCAGTTCAGGTCTGGGAGGCAGACACCCTCTCTATGTTTAAGAGTAGGCTTAAAACCTTCCTTTTAGATGGTTTTAAGCCTACCCCGAGCTCCTGTGGGTCCGGCTGGTCAAGGATGGGGCTCATTCGGTGGAGAGATGACTGTCCAGCTCAGGATCCCGGTTGGGGTCGTCAGTTGCCATTTTCTTTAGAGAGTGGGAGATTTTGTGGCCTGGGACCCTCGTCTGGACTACCCAAGACTGTCTTGATTCATAGACTGCACATGCCTCTGATTATATGGACTGCACTACTTTCTTGATCGATAGATTGCACATCTGATCTATAGACTGTGCTCCTGGACTCATGGACTCCGCTTCCTTCTGGATCGATAGACTATCATAATTCAAGATGTAGCAACTACATTGTGATTGTTTTGTTGTTGTGTTCCGTACATGTGACATCTACTGCATGTTTGTCCGTCCTAGGGAGAGGGATCCCTCCTCCACGGCTCTCTCAGAGGTTTCTTATTTTTCCCTGATTCTTTCCATCGATTCAGGGTTTTTTAAGTTGATACTAATGCTGTTGCGTCTGTCAGCTGTGTGTGAGTACATGAGTACTTGGTCGCTGCATGAGGCTGTGTTAATGTTCCCTCCTTGCTCTTAGTGCTTGTAACTTTACCTTTGATGTTGCTTGTATAATCAAACTGATGTGCATTTGGGCAAGTAGCTGTAATGTCCTTTTTCAATTTAAAAAAATGTTTCAGAAACTAAAAAGGAGGGTTGTTTTTAGGTTTAAGTAAGCCCACCTAAATTTCTCTGTGCCCACCCACGCTATGATTTCTGCCTACGCTACTGCCTGTAAATTAAATAAAGCTTTGCAGTTTCCACAGGATACTGTAAGAAAATTATCCACTGAAATACTTTCAACTATCTATTCAATATTTTTTGCCATAATTAGAAATTCATCACTCATCATCACACATAATTTCCCACTTAATGCCAGGAGAGAACTAATTTCTTTTATTTTACAAACACAGTTACAGAATATAATGACTAAATGTCCTTAATCCAGGAGCGATGAATAATTTAATGACACTTACCTGTGATCTCATTTCCAAAATTTGCTCCCCTCTTGATATTTTCTGGCACTGACAGAGCGTATTATTATGATGGGACTGAGAGAGAAATCACAGATAATGGTCTAAATCAGCAGAGGCAGAGATACTGACTTTTACTCCACAGTATGGGCCCAGCCCCTACAGCTTCCCATAATGCAATTGTAAATCCCTGCTAACCAAATTCGCTCTTTTCTCAACTCCAAATCTTCAGTTTATTATGCTGACTTTCTGAAAAAAATTGTATTACTGAAGTCCAAGCTGAGATTTCTGAGCTGCTGTCTTCTGACTCAGACCTGACTGAGGTCCAGCAAATCTAGGCACAATTGTCTTCACAGGCTGAAAAATTCTTCTTTTTTAGCAGGTCAATATGTAAAACTACTTCAAAATACAAATACAGTGAATCTCAGTGTGTGTGCTGCTCATTGAGATGTTGTTTTGTGGGATTTTAATTTACAGTGCCTCTTTATAGATATTCATGTGGCAGTTCGTCTTTCGTCCTAACAGCTAACAGTGAGCAGAAATCAATACTGTAATACGTGATGTCACTTTTGTTTACGTGCTGCATTCATTGCAAAGGAAAATTAAATGTTTTTGAATGACAGACTTTAAAACATTTTCATTAGAAGCCACAAAATAGATGAAGACAGAGAGACTGAGACTTTGAAGTTTAGGACAATCAATCCGAATGAGAGCAGGGCGCAGCAGATCAGTGAACTCGGTCTGATTTGCATGTTAGAAGCTACTCTGGAGGTACTGAAGGTGAGCAGAGGCTGCAACGTTACTGGTCCTGTCATGCCAAAAGGGTAGAATTAACAGTTTCATTTTTTTACATTATCACACCAGTAGTGAAGTTTGTCAAAGTTTGGAAAAGCTCTAGAGCAGTTAGGCTGCGTTAGACCAGGAGTTTTCATAGAGAAACCTTTATGGTAATACTATAATTTACAGTGTAATTAAAAGGGAACACGGGAGTAACTATTGGTCATTTTTAGGAAAAAATATGTCATTTATTGTAAATACTGGTTACTCACAAGGTGCAACACTGGAAAACAAAAGTTTGGAGAAAATAGTTGTTTACTGTGAAACCTTTAGTTTTTATGTTCGATTATAATAAGCTACCACAACTGTTAGGTTTACAGCAAGGTATCTTTTGCTTGTACCCCAGTAATTAAAAAAATAAAAAATAAAGTGTACGCATGAATGACCACTTGTTGCTCATTTGTAGTTCTGATTTCTTACTCTGTACCAACATGTAAGTAGCAAAACAAGAGGTTAAGTATTATATTATGGTAATTCATACAACAAAATTACACTGTAAATCCTAGGCCATGTTTGTGGCTCTGACCTATGTATGAAACAACTTGTGTAGGACATTTAACAGCCGTGATTGTGGCGGATGAGTGGCACTCAGCAATGAATATTTTACATTATTCAGTTTGCTATGTACATTAAAAAACATAAGATGTTCATTAAGTGCTTAGGAAGGCTTGACAAGTCATGGAAAAGGGATTGAGGCTTTGCTTTGGTGTTGATGGGAGACAGAGGCACCATCGTCTCTAAGGTCAGTCAGTGTATCTGGCCTTGTGCATATTGTTTGCACTGTGGTGGGAGGGCAGGAGAGGATGTCAGCTCTTGTCAGATACTCCAGGTCAGTCAACACTGCACAAAAGACACATCAAAAATCACTGAGAAAATTCAGATATATCAGCTATTAGTATATACTGTATATGTAAATAATATCAGTTGAATGTAGTTATCAAATATTAGTGACAAAGATATGTAATGGAGGCAGGATAACTTTTTTAACAAACTTCATTCCAAACATCAGACCCTGTACAGCAAACACTTGACTTGCTTATAACGGACCACCCTCTGCTGGACAAACTATGTAATTACACCATTTTAAATCACTGTTCCAGGTATTTTTTCAGGCCTTAAAAGCAGTTTAAATAGGTATATATTGGAGAGCATATATGCTGACACAGATACATCTGTAATATGCCAATATTGGCCAATAATATCAGTAAACTAATATATCGATCAGGCCCCGTTAATAGCTAAAACAGCCTGCCACATAGGCAACAATAGATCTTTTTCTTGTTTTAATATCACATGGAAGTTTCTTCTTTTATATCAACATACAAGTTTGTTTGAACATGATAAGTTGGTTTTGTGAGATAAACAGAATATTTCGTGCTTAAATAAACGCTATAATAACAAGAATGATGTGAATGATGTGCTGCCTTACAACAATTGTCATTTTTGTAGTTTAATAGCAAAGAAAATTTAAAGATATGTTGATTCTCAGGTGAGTTTAGGGGTTAAAATGACTGTATTTTGCTAAGTTGTCATGTTTAAGTAGGCATTTATCCAGGTTGGATAATGATATCCTCAAGAAGTGTAAATCTAAAAATATGTGCTTGACTGCATGTTTAGGTTCGACTAAGTTATCATCTAGAAAGGTTACCATATGGCACCTGCACAACAGAAGAACTCGGAGCAGAATTTCTGTCAGTTAAAGTGTGAAAGCAGCATGTAGTCAGAGAGTTTTGATATAATCACAGTAATAATAAAAAAAGGCTTTCATATTCTTCCTTTCAGAGTATCACCAGGGATTTGCTGCCGCATCGATCACAGACTCTGTGCACGCCACCAGGTGAGCCTGACCATGAAATCTTTCTAAATCTAAAAACAGTATTTCAGACCCTGATTTATTACATGCCAGCAAAAAAAGATTTTTCTTTCTTTTACCGCAAATGTTCATGTTTCATATTGTGGATGAAAATCTATCAGCAGTTACAGTTCAGTGCAGCTTGAAACTCTGTTGATTAATTAAAGCAATGTGAGTCAGGCAGTTTTCCAGTAATTTAGTCTAAATAATTTAGGCTGCAGCAGTAAAGCAATTATTGTATTTGCATGTTTAATATGCAAAGGTCACATTCACTTCTCTTTCCTTTTGTAGCTGTTGTTCTGTTAGTGTATTTGGGCTTCCTAAAGAGAGTCAAGCTGACATTTCATTAAACCTCATTCAATTCAAATTTCAGGCACTTAGCTGATACATGTGATGGAGATGTAGCAAATTAAAAACAATAAGAACCAAAGAGTCTGAAGTCAACAGTTCATTTGCGATAGTTCCAGTAGAATAACTTTTTGCCACATTGAAAACACAAACAGGAAAAATGGGTCTAACGAGAGTAACAGCTGTTCGTGTATGCCGTCACCTGTTGGTTGACCTGATGCAGAACTCTGTCGATCACATTTTTCACCTCTTATCAGTCAGAGGAGATATTTGAATTATGCAGTTAGTAGCTCCCACTTCATAGCATCCCTTATTCTCTCAAAGAAACCATCATTTTTAGGGGTAATGTGTACTCAAAGACTTTAATTTAATGCTACTTTGAACAGAGGTAAATGTATATATGTATGATTTATTTATGTAGGTACTTAGGTATGTAAGTATGTATTTGGTTTTGTATGTATGAATGTATGTATGGATCATTGCATGTATATATGTATGTATGTACATATAGGTATGCTTGTATGTATGTAAGTAGGTATGCACATTTGTAGGTAGGTATGTACAGTAGGTATGTATATATATTTGTAGGAAGGGTGTTTTTATTGCTAAGGACCTTCTGAGAGTCTGAAATAAAGACTGAACTAAATTGAATTGAATGTGTAGGGGTGTATGTGCTGTATTTATGTACAGTATGTTTGTTTGCATGTATGGAGGAATATTTGTGTGTAGGCATATATGTAGGTATTAGTGTATGTAAGTATGTATGAGTTATGTGTGAATGTATGTATGCATGGTTGTAATTATGTATGTATGTCTGTATGTATGTAAGTAACACCATTGCATTTTTTGAGGATGCTAGTCACCTCATAGACAAAGAATCACATTTCAAACAACTTAAACTGCCTGAGTAAGCTTTAGCAAGTAGGCTACATTAGCCCCTAAGCTACAAAAGATACTGTAAAAATAATAAAGTAATTATGTAAAAATAATAATGTAAAAATACAATACTGCTGACATGCCCGTGCACCAGCACTGTCTTATGTTTGTGACAGTCTGTGTAGTGAGAGCTTATTAAAGGACCCTGCTTGATGACATGACCTTATCTTGAAGAAAAAAAATTGACATTTGGAGAAAAAAAACCAAAAAAACACAAATGGGAGGGGCAACAGCTGGCCAGTCTCTCTCTAAGGTTAAAAAAATCCACCTAACAGCATTGCTAAACT
>JAQFJA010000004.1:19559389-19569563 GCA_029874485.1 Naso brachycentron
CTGTCTCGGCCATTTTGGCATTATTTTTGGCATATTCAATATCTGAGAAAAAAACAATCAACAAGAAACAAAAGAAAACACCTGTTATTTTGAATAAAACTACAGATCTCTCTGAGTTTGAACATTGTTGGAAACGTTTGGGATAATGTAATGTCACAGCTAAACAAAAGTCTTCCTTAGACATTTTAATATGGAAATGTTACTTACTGTACGTTTAACTAAATATTAACTAATTATTAGATATAAACAAGTGTAGTGTATTTAAATGCGGAATGAAGGCCCCAGATGGACACAGATTTTTATGTTTAATACAATAACCAAATGTAAAGTACTGAGTAGAAGTGGCTACAGAACAACCTTGAAAAAAAATGGAAAATGATTTCTGCTCAGAGTGCAAAATAAATACAGATTCTCAATATCTTAACCCTGTTGCAACCTTCTACATGCATGTTTAGCAAAACAGTTAATTTCTCCATTCAGTCAGCTCAATGATAAACATACAAAGACTCATACATAGTACGCATATATAATAGAAGCAAAGCATATCCACGATTAGACTGATTTCTGGATAAAATTTCAGATGTCTTGCAATGGCTGATAATTTTTTTGCACCTAATTCGAAATCATGTGATGTTTAGGAAAAACATTCTGCATTTTGACCAAGTTGCCTTTGGATATGAAGGACAATGGCTGAGCTGAGTAGCATTCTTTGAATTTGTACTGCCGTGACTAATAGCTGATAAGTGCCGACAAACTGTTCTGCCACTTCTGACCTCAATTAACGGTGAAAAGGCTTGTTATGACTCGGGGTCTGTATGCAAAAGGTTGCTTCAGTTCTGGGTGAAATACAATTTACAGATAAATCTTTTTTTTTCAGCTGCACTGCAACACTTGATGGGTCAATCTTTGCCCCAAAATTATGGTTCAGAAGCTATTAACCATGGAATTCATTCATAAAGATCTACACAGTATATGCATCTATTTGCCTCAAGACACATTCTCAGTTTAATGTCTCACCCATGGCCAGTCGTTTCTCCATCCAGGCCAGAAGGTCTTTGATGTACTTGGACCAGGTCTTGGCGTAGAGCAGGGCAGACTCCACGCCGCTGTCATTCTTCAGCAAAGTCAAGTCAACTTCTTCCTCCCGTGACAGCGCCACCTCTGGGCCTGGAAAGGCAGCAGAGGAGACACACTTATCAAAACAAAGTAAATCAAAACACATGCTATCGAGAGTGCTGGATTGATGTCTTTCGGTTCTACTATCCCAACAGACGTGTGTAGGAGGTAAATGAAGAAATATATTAAGGTGAAAGTTGACAGTGTAGGAGGACATACAGGTGTCGAGAATGTTTGAAAATAGTCAAGCAGCATTATTTTCCTTTTGCTGGTTACATTGTGATGCACCTCTCCCCGCTGCCCGCCATCTGATTTAACACAAACCCCATGTGTTTCCCATCCCACATGGAACTGCTCCTAAACAGGCAAGGAATGTAAGATATGTGGACGGTCGGGGGAAACCGAGCTGTGAGTTTGAAAAAAGCAGCAGAAATAACAGGGGTGGAAGTGGAGGTTTAAGGCGGGTCTACCTAAGGCGTTCAAGAGTCCTGAGCCTAAATCGCTCTGCTAACTCACAGGCTGACACTCCAGGGAACCCTGGGCTACAAAACAACCATTGAATGATTTGTAAAAGCAGCCGTTAATAGCTATTAAATTTCAGGTACATTAATTTTACACTTTGCTCACATTGCTCAGACATAATTGACAGAACGTGGATAACACTTACCCACATGGTCACTTTTCTCTGAGACATATCCCTCAGGATCCACAGAGAGTTTGTAAAACGACTGTGAAAAAGAAATTTCTGATTATAAGGGAGAGTAGCAGACATACAATCAAAGTTAAACATCACAGGCAGCTGAGTTTTTAGCACCCCAATTAAGTACAGAAAGCAAGTCTTTGAGGCTTTTCTAAATGGAGGCGTGGTGAAATTGCTGCTTTAAACGCACCCTTTTAAAAAACTGTCACCTTTGAAAACAAAACTTGGAAAAAACATGCTGGCATGAAAGCTGGGAAAAGTAAGATAGTGTCTCACCCTGCTTCTCCTGGCTGGGGCGATACCCAACCCTGAGCCACTGTCCACATCTCCCATAAGGAAGTCAGAAACTCTGTGGGGCAGATGTGCAGATGAGTATGGGTGTCAAAACAGTTTGATATGGTCATTGACAAATAAAATCTGAAGGATACCTTAGGTCACTTTGATTGAAAAACAAAAAGCAGTTTTAAAATTCACAGATATACACACAGCACAAAATAAATTAAAGTTTTAAAGATCGGCTGTAGTAAGCTCTGCTTTTTTTGGCTTTTCCACAAAAAAGCAATAAAAATCTAGTGGTGTTGAAAAGGTATACAAACATTGTACTCACACATTGCCAAATGTGAATGCCAAAGTGTCAATGGATGTGTGTATCTCGCCAAATATAGCTTTTGTTTTTTCTGGGTTCACTTCCTTGAAGTTAACGCCTGTGGAGAGTGATAAAATACAAGAACTTCAGCCAAAATTAAACTGCATTACAAACCAGCTTATCAGTAGTCAATCATTCAACAAAAGCATTTAAGAAACGACGTCTTTATATGGCTGGGAAATGAGGTCTTAACCTTCAATACAATAAACACATGAACACATGGACAATAGGTCAAATAAGTGAAACCAACAGCTACATTCATATGTGAAACCAACATGTATGAAATAAATGCATGTTAAAAGCATAGAATTTGACCAGTGGCATTGTTTTTGGGGGGTGTTCTTTCTGCAATCCTAAGTGACAACAGTTTAGCTTGTGTGAGAAGTGGTTACTCACCTTTCAGTGAAAAAAAAAAAAAAAAAAATTCAAAGTCAACCCCCCGAGTGGTTACACAAGGTAAAAATGTTTTTAACAGCCTATGCAAACAGCTTAAAAACTACAACCGTTAGCAGAAGCACTCAGAAGCAACGACATGCACAGTCCACGTCTTCCTACCAAATCAGAAAACGTTTTCTTCTGAACACCTTAAGGATCTTCAAGGATGGATATTCAAGGAATCATCAGAAACAATCCCAGATTTTCCCTCCTTTGTTCCAATGTGTTACAATCCCATTGACCATTTTCCATGTTGATCAGGCACAGAAGAAACAATCAGCTGTACACATTATTTACTCTTTCGACAGCAAGACATCGACCAATTCTAGAGCCGCAACACCATCGAAGCTTGATAAATCTTCAAAATCAAGTGCACAAATCTTTCGTTGTCAGGAAACAGTTTACTCAGCAAGTAGACATTTGCAGAAAGCAATCAGAGGAACCGAAGACACAGGCAGTGAAATCCGACTAAGCTGAGTACTTCCTGCTTGCCCGCAACAGGAAATACTCACACAGCTTGCGTTCTATGACATGCAACACTTTTGACAACCATGACAACACTTACCTCTTCACTCTGTAACCTGGCATTCTTGTCTAGTAACTGGGACTAGAAAACCTCAGCAATGTGAATCAGCTGCTGAGGAAAAAAGCTCTATGAAGTTCTATTTTCCAGATGGCTTTCTAGCTTTTGTGCTTCCATTTTCTCTGCATGAGAGCAAATTCAGTCCATGTCAGTGGTGGCTGGATAATTGTAAATTCCCAACCTATGATGAAGCACAGACGGGTCATGGCATCCTGGGTCGGGGAGTCAACCCCACGTTCTAGGGAGACTCTTCAAGACTCCAAAAAAGAGGAGACGCGGGGGTGCGAGCCTCCCTGCCGTGCACCTCCCTGGCCCTGAATGCTAGTGTACAACTCAGCGCTGACTTCTTCCTCAGGACATCCTGTGGGTCTCATAACAATGATTCCAGAGCTCTGCCCCCCTTGTCATGACTGAAATATGGAAACTGCATCATTCAAGTACAGGGGCCATTGTTTTCTCACGGTTGAACTGTAACTGGGACCATGAGCCCCTGAAAAAAAAATCACTTTCTGGTTTGGCATTAGGGCAGCAACAAACGGTTGTTTTCATTATTGATTAATCTGTTGATTACTTACACAACTAATCTATTGATTATTTAGTCTATAAAGTGTCACAAACTCATTCAAAATGCATCATTATTGCTTCTTTTGTCCAACCAACAGTTCAAACTCACATTGGTTACTATCAAAGATGACAAAAAAACACAGGAACTATTTAAATTTAAGAAGCTAGAACAGGCAACTGATTGACATTTTGCTCATAAACATTACATAAACAATTAACCAAGGAAAGATTATAGTGAGAAATTAGTTTTCTTTCATTTGACAAATTGAATCACTAATTCTTGAAGCTCTATTTGACATAATTTGATTTCCCTGGTGTGACAGGTCATTCATTAGGTAAGATGTGTTTAATTACAAGAAATCGTGTTTATGATCACTAAACAAGATATGTTTGTTAGAATAATGACATATATTGTAATAGGTTTATCTGCAAGGGGACTGAAAAAATGCCTTTGACTAGCACATACAAGATTGATTGCAGTAAACAAATACTCCCCATCAGCTGCCAGCATCTTTCTTTGACAAAGAGGGACAGAGAGCAGGGAAAGAATTTCAATAAGTTGTGCAGGCTGACACTTTTATTGCAGTGCCCTGCAGTTTTTCAGCAGGAGAAGGGGAAAAAAATGAACACCCTCTCAAAACGTGACGAGGAAAAGAAACATTGTTTATGTCTGGTCTGAGCCAATGAGAGTCTGTGAATAGATTATATCTTTGATGACACATAAATAGAGAAAAAGCACAGACAACACAACAATGGGTGCTTCTGTCTAGCATGAATCCCTCTGGATTATACAGCTGAGTGAAGCTGAACATGTCTCGTAACATTTTCAGATTTATTAAAAACTGTCTACAGAGACAGATGAAAGCAACAGTAAGAGGAAAAAAGGAGTGCATCACAGCTTCATGCTAGTGGCATCTGAAACTGGTTCGGCAGCCATGTGTTTGGAGAGGGAGAGCGAGGATCGAGTTTTCCAGTAAATTCTGGCAGCTGTCCAAATGCCCCAGGTGTCATGACGAAACTTCAAAGAAAAACAAGGATGAGCAGACGACACTTGCCGAAGACAGTGAGGCGCGCGAGGCCTGTTATCATCCAAACCTTTGAGTCTTCATCTCTGACGTCTCACTGATTCATTCCTCTTTCAGCCTCTCCTTTTTAGTTCTTGTCTGGCTCACTGGCTCTGTCCATATTGTGTTACCTACTGGCCATTAGGGACAGTTGAGCCAGGGTGTGCTGTGATGTAAGGCACCCCCTTGTGGACAGGCAAATTTCTAAGGTTTCATATGTCAACTAGATGTTGAATTACTACTGTTTATACTAGAGGACCAAATAATAAGGATTTCCTCCGAAATAGGAACAATGGCACATTGTACAGCAGCGTTACCAGACCATTTATTTTAAGGTGTTCATGCATATTTCTGTGCCATTTAGGCATACAATATAACACAAGCAATAATACTATTATTCTCTGAAAGTGATTCTGTCATCATACTGGTGTAACTGGGCAAAACCTTGACTGAATGATTGGCTGCACCTCTTCAGACTTTTCTCTCTAAATACCAATTCTGGCCTGAGTTTCTCTGTTCATACAGAGCACCATTTTGATACAAGTGTCTCTTTTTCTAATGTTTCAGATTTGTATGCCTCACAGCACAGAACTCATTGTAATGATTTTTATGGCAGTTGACATGAGGTCAGGGATTAATGTGGCACTTAAAAATAACTGTGTAACTGAATGAATGTGACAGTGGAAGGCTGAATTGTGATTGTGACAAAGAAACTGATGCTCTATCCACTTAGTAAGGTCAGTATGAGTGCAAAGGACTCTGCATACTGGATTAATGCATCAGTATGTGAATCAGCATAAGGTCATTTTTATTACTTTTGAAAAATACAGGATTTTAAGAAGCACATTTGGTTTAATATGCGTGTTTTCCTGGAATGATCAGTGCCAATCAATTATCAGCTGATAATGAGACCTTTAAATCTGAATCTGTCATTTACACAGAGGAGAAGAAGAAGAAGACAGAGGAGGAAGATGTGTGGATGGGTTTTTTTGTTGTTGTTGGTGGGTTTTTTTTACTATTTCAGAGGAAGACAGCACAATTATAATACTAGTGGTGCAACAGATCAGTTGATCAGAAGGGGAAAAAAAGGAACACCCTCTAAAAACACTCTCAAAAACTGTACGAACCACCCCCCACGAGTAGGCAGAGTAGTATGGTAAAACCTATATAATGTGACATGACCCCGGTTTGTCAGTGATGGGAGCAAATTTAAGAAAGAAAAAAAAAAAAACTAAAAGGCATGCTCAGCAAAAACTTCTCCCTGCAGCATTTAATCAGCCCTGTCCTAAGCTATTGCCATGTTTATAGTGGGAGACATGAGGCCGGCAGACTCCATTGTGGAGAGCAAAGGGTTTAAAAATATGGTGAAATTGCTCAAGCCACAGAAATCCCCTCATGTACCCACTTCAGTACAAAGATTGTGCCAGAAGTTTATAAACAAGAAAAGAAAAAATCTTCTAGGAAATGTTTCAAGGCATACTCTGTTACCCTAACCACAGAAAGCTACGTGACTGTGACTGCTCACTACATCACACCGGGGTGGGAGATGAGAAGACAGAGGGCAGACAAACTTCCTCTATGAGAGTCACATCTGCACAAATCTGGCGCAGGTACTGACGAGAGAGGCAGAATGGAAGCTAGACAGGCCCAAAAGTAACATCCCAGCCACCATGGATAATGCTGAAATACTTACATCTGTAATCTTTGTCTCTCTTTATTTTTTAGGCCTTTTTTGCCTTTTTTTGGCTGATCCAAAAAATGATTCAATCCAAGACTCAAAAACCATGAAACGACCCGAACCGTGAATTTTGTGATCTGTTGCATCCCTGTGTAATACATAAGACATATTCAGCAAGGGCTCCAGAAAAAGTAGCAATGTCAATTAGATTCAGTTAGGCCAGAGTTTTAGAATATCAAATCATACAGCTTTACTTTCTACATCTTGATTTTCTTACCGTCAGGTGCGTAGAGGTTATGAAATTTATTGAAACTAAAAAAATTTTAAGTATCGGTTATCTTATCAGTATCAGTAATGTAGAAACCTTCAGTCATTAATCATGGTGTCATTTTTCCATCCCGTCACTAAAGTAACATTCTGTCCCATCATTAAAAGTACTAATGCCAATAATTCTTTCGGCTGATCTCACACTGGGTCTCTTTTGTTTCCTTTTTGCATTCTAAGCATTGTCAAAGCACCGCTAAATGGACTGCAGATGCAGACATGCATTCTTAAGGAGTAGGTCATAACTTGAGATACTGAGATAGGGCAGGTGAGCTGTCAGACAAAACACACCTCATGACAAGCAGAAAAGAATGAAGAAACGTGGAGGTGCCTGATTGACGAGCAGCCTGCAAAGGGGCCTCCATGGTCACTGAAATATGGAATGCAAATTACAGCCGTGTAATCTCCACCGTGCAGATTCTTGTACGCAAGTCAAGTGAAGAAATGCCCTTGCAGTGGATCACATTTCCAGCAGACTGAACCCGTGAGCCGAGATTCTTTTTGTTTGTATCACTCAGGGGATGGGAAATAGATGTGTTGCTGTAGAAGAAATAACTTCTCAAACTGCGACCTTTCAAAAACAAACATCCAAGCCAACTCTAACAAGCGAAGAGTGAGAATATTACTGCAGGGTATATCCCACACTAGTTTCAAAGAGTGACTTTGACCCATAACTTGAGCCAGTAATGTGAAAAAGAGAATATATGCCTGATATCTGAGGGCACCTGCATGTGTTTAGTTGCATGTCTGTGTTCATCCATGCATGCTGGTGATCAGTTACTGACCTTTGACCTTGGCAATGACCGTTCCAGCTGCTCCCAGAATGTCCACAGAGTTGAGGGTCTGGTGTTTGCCGATGACAGACTTGAGAACGCGGAGTAACTCTGCCAAACGTTCCTGCACCACCTCCTGAACATCTTCCAGATTCTCTGGAAATATTAGAAAGCGCGCAAGTAGGTTAAGGCACATAAGTATCAACACATAGACAAGACTATCTACAGCTTCAATAAATCTACAGTCAAAATACTTTGCAGTTTAGTCAGGGTCACCAGCATTACACCACATGAGTCACAGGTAAGCCAGTGACAAATGAATTCCTGACATTCCTTTTGTCTTTACCCTACACATTACAATGCAAGAACTTTGTCATTTTGAAACCATGAAACTCTTATCGTTTGCTTAATCCAGACTAATTCCCTCAGGGCAAACAACACAGTACATGTTGTGTTAGTTTTAATCTGCGTGCATGATTGAGCCTCCTGTGAAAGGTATAAGACGTTTGTGGTTGAGCGACAGTGACAAACTTAGTTGTTTCAGCATGAAACTACTAAACTGCTGTGATGAAATTTCGTCTCTGCTTCCTCCAGGCAGTGTGACACTGAGCACACCGGAAGAGGCATGTATCTGTGTAAACAGATTACACCGTCTGAGTCACACTAAAAACATTCCCAGCAGGTGAGCGCGATGCATATTGAATTTGTGACGTGCTTTTTGTACTTTTGTGGTCACAAGTGAGGCGGAGACAATCTTGTGCTGCAGAGAAACGTCCCAGTTAACACAAAAGCCACAGATTATATCTATGCAACAGCTACTATGGCCGCCGACAGTCCTGGCAGAGTTAAGCATGACGAGCTAAATGTCATATTTATTTATTTGACTATTTACTGCTTAAGCACTCAGCAGATACAACAGTGGTGTTTGACAACAGTTTATAAAATGCATAGGCTACCATTTAAAGGGCACTCATACGCATTAAGGATGAAGATCTTTAATGTTAGAGGTGACAGTGGTGCCACGCATGATAGCTATGAAGCCAGAACACATTTTCTGCAGCAATCGGCCCATTGTGTAGGTGGTCTACAAAATGTCTTTTTTAGAAAAGTCTGCATTTCTCGGTGTAACCAGTGAGGTTTCAGAGCATGATACTTGTGGAGAAAAGGAATGTACAAAATGTATTCCATTTAAACTCTCCCCTTATTCTACCCATCATATCACATCAGATATTCTGCTATGAAAGGCATGCCCTTCCTGTAGGGCCAGGCTAAGCAGTAAAAGGTACAAATCTGTAGAATCTAGGGTTTTTCTAACCATGAAGGCTCTTCTTTAACTCTTTGTGAGTTATCTGTATTAATTGTTCTACATCATTCTTACTGTAAGTGCAAATCAAAGTTTCCATGTGGCAAAATGAAAACCAAAAGGAAAAACTTGACACAATGAATCATGTCCAAACAACAGGAGTGGAGGATCTGCCTAATGCTGTGTTGCAAGCTAATTAGAGGAGGCTCTGCAACTTAGCTCCGGACAATAGGTGCATTCATATGAAGTCACTGTTTTGGAAGACGCAGGGACACCGGTTGGAAACAGAAAAGTCATCTGTTTTTCATCAAGGCCACACCAGCAGGCAGCAGGGTGAGATGAGAGACTGAATTTATTGGAACGTTAAAAGGAATCACACATGGTGAGAAAATGAGAGCCTGTGCGGGTGTGTGTCGCTCCTCACTCCTCTCTAATTCAGAGACACACACTAATTCAACTGGCTGTTGTTTAACATGGTAGGAGAGACATAATCCCCAACTGAATCATACGTGCTGGCCATCTGTGATACTATTTAACAAGAGCAACAGGAGAGAAAGACATTAACACAGAAACTAGTCGAGATAGATTTGGACAAAGAATCACAAGGGAACGAAACACAGAAAAGACTTATTGACAACATCAAGGTCCACCTTGTTGTTCAGAAGCAAATCAATCCCTGTCTCAAACTTCCACCACCCAGGATTAAAGAAAAAGGTGTCCTGTAATGGAGGGGGACTAACCTGCTCACCTGCCCCAAGGCAAGAGGTCTCTGACTCTGCAACATCCCCTTTTAAGTCCCCCTTCCTTTGGCACTGACAATAGGCCCTCATTAAGCACCCTTCCCTTCCTTTTAACCATCGGGCTCAGTTGTGGTCATCAGCGTATTTTTGGTTAGCGCCGTGGTGTTTGAAGATTTCCTTATAAAAGACATGTGGTTTTACGATTAGCAAAAGAAAACCAGCCTGAAAAAGGCGCACACCTGTGAATT
>JAQFJA010000004.1:19588949-19604910 GCA_029874485.1 Naso brachycentron
ACTTTATTACACAATTAAAAATCCCTTGTCGGAGCATTTTTCCAGGCCAAAAAAACGTTTAAAAGTGAAATATGTATCGTTTTAGCACTATTACACAACAATTCCTCTAGTTAAAGTAGCACTTTATCTACAGGTAAAGTAGTAAATATAGGTAGAGTAGCACTTTACCTATATTTACAGCGTTGATGTCTGCTTTAAACTGCAGTATGGAAGTTAAAGAGTGTATGGCAGCATAATAAACGTTAAGTGAAAGACATAAATCTGTTCCCATAGCAGGAGTTGAAACTGGGCTGCCTGGGTGAAAACCAGGAATCCTAACTGCTGAGCTACATCAGACCTGTGCATCGTAAGCTCTGTTCTTTATACTGTGACCCATCAAATACAGTTCGGGCTTTTATGCAGGGCTTATTTTTCGTGTCTCTTTAATTGAAGTGTGTGATTTAAGCTTTTTTGACTCTTATCAACAGAAAAAGATTCTTAACTGTCAAATGAAAAACCTTGGACATTGCCTCAACTGTAAAAAAAGACTGAATATTTCAGAGAAATCAGGTAACAATGACTCAGACATAAAGCAGAGTTTCTGTGCAGAAATAAAAAACAGTAGTGAAGTGGGTCCATACCTGACCATGAGTATCTCCTGGAGGTTTTCCAGGTTCAAATCGTACAGCGAGTCCAAAATCTCCGATGACTGCAGTCAGATCATCTCGCAGCATCACATTCTTACTCTTGAAGTCCCTGAGAAATTCATTTCAAGACAAATTCATTACAGCACTGTAATTAAAGAGGTGTTTCTTTACAGATATTAATCCATGGACTTCCAGGGCTAAACTACTACATCAAGCACAACCAGAAGAGGGCAGCACTAATAAAAGGCTTCATCTAAAAACAAATACAGTCTGTTTTGAGTTTTTCTCTACCTGTGTGCAATGGTGGGTTTGGGCCCCTCTCCCTTGTAGCTGGGAATGTCCTCATGGAGGTAGGCCAAGCCGCGGGACATGGTTTCTGCTACGTGACACAGCTCGCTCCAGGTCACAGTGTTACCCTTCAGGTGGTCTGTCAATGAGCCCTGCAGGACACACACGCACACAGAGGATTGGGGAGCGAGGATTAATAACTGCACAAGAATCTGCCTCTGCTGTGAGTCACTGCCCGGGGAGATAGCCAACCAAAACCCTGAGAGTGTTTTTTTGTCGTATGTTTCATTTCGTTTGCCAGCCGAATAATGTAGAGCGGGAGAATTAGCAGAGGAGAGTAAATACAAACCATTTAGCTTAAAATGTTATTAAATACTCTGTCAAAATTGAAGACATTTAACCCAACAGATGCACTCATGGCACTGAGACAATCCCTGTAACTAATATGTTTGTGCCACTGCCATGGAGAGAAGATGCCATGAGGACACATTAAAAATCATTACACAAATGTAATGCTGCATTTGTGATTTTGCTAATTACTGTTTAATCCCACTAATACACCTCTGTTAAGAGACCAATGAACAGGATGTTCTGGTTGCCTCATCGCTTAAATCATATAGATTATTTCAGAAAAATTGCTATTTTGAATACTAGTTGTTGTCATCATTATAAGGATTATTATTTTTACACAACATGCTTCCAAAAAAAACCTTATAAAAATATAAGCGACACAATTCCATCACTCTAAGACATACGAGGACTTCAGGCCTGCCATATTAATAAAAGCATCTTTAATAAAACCTGTGTTGTCGAGGTAAATAAAAGCCTCTGCTGATAACTGCAAAATGTCAGTTCCTGTAAACACTGAAGTCCTATACTTCACCATGATATTACTCTATATGGGTTGTATATATGGTAAGACGTGCGCCACTCACCCTCTCATGAAACTCTGTGATGAGCCACAGCTCTGTCTCCAGGTTGGTACCGTGCTTCTCTGCAGCGATGTAACGCAGCAGGTTTTCATGTCGCATCCCCGGAGTCATGAAAATGTCCCGCTCGTTCTGCCACGATTGCTTATCCTGCACAAACACACGCAAACCACAAAGTTATGTATAGGACGGCGTGATTTACAAAGCACTTCAGGAAATTATGGGGTCTGTGTTTATGCTGCACAAAGCAGCTAACTCCAGTTTATACCTCTCATGCGTAAACAGCAGCTTTAAGTCACAGTACTTAGCATAAGATTTTCCAAAAACTACAAACCTGCCATTTGATAAAACCACTTTAAACCTGTTTCATTACTTGTCCCTCTTACATGTCATTTGTCTCCTTTCAGAATGTGTATAACACGAACCAAAACCAAAAACATTGTTTGGATTTTTTGTTTTTAGGGCCGTAACCCATGTCTCGTTTTACACTTGAAGCTTCTATTTTTTTCCATACAGCTTTAAAAACTAAAGAAAAAAAATCCTCAAAAAACATCCAGAATTTAACTTATGTGTTTCATCTGATTAAGTCTTTTTTTTAAAATTAAATCACATTTATTTCATGAATTTAACTCATCACTGAGTCTCTTCAACGTACAGCGCTCTCTCTCCCTCTCTGTCTGTAGTCCCCACTCTGTCGACTGAATGTCCCGCCCACAGCATTCTCTGATTGGTTACACATCAAGAGTATTAGGCTGAATTCAGACACAATCAGGCGTTGCAATGAACACAACAGGTTTGTACAGAGTGTGGGACTGTTGGCTCATTTGCAAATACAAATTAATCCTTTGTGTTCCCTCACAGCAGTGTTGTTGAGCGTAAGATTAAAAACTGCTCAAATGCCTTGAATTTACATTGCTGACTTACCTGAACAGGGAAGATCTTTACAGCAACGTATTCGCTCATCAACTGGGCCTTCCAAACACAACCAAAGCGCCCCCGAGCTTTGATTTCCAGCAGCTGCAGCGGTTTCAGACCCACCAGAGGAGATGGAGGAGTTGGACCAGGATCCTGAATGACCAACACGGAATTTCAGTCGCGTTTTAATGTAGCTATATAAGATGTTAGCATTCTTTTGCCCAAAGTGCAGAATATTAAAATAGTACAACAGAAGAACCAGAGGTACTCAGGATAAGCAGCAGCAGCCGCCCTAGCTAACATGCTGCACTGAAGCTGAAAATTTCCCAACAGAAAGTTCAAATAAAACATGCAGCGAAAGACGAATGTCTCATCGGCAGCGACTACCACATTAAAGGAGAGTCAGGCTGGAGAACGGCCTCGCTCACCTCGCTCAGGTCTACGTGGCCGTAGGGAGGTTTGCGGTGGCGGTACATCCACAAGGCCAGAACTAGGGCCAGGGACAGCACACAGAGAGGCAGCAGGGAGTACACCAGCACGTTGAGCAAGGACGGCACCCGAGGTGGAGGCCGAATTTTCACTGTCAAGGAGGAACAGAATAATTACAACATGCAAATGCAAACAGAAGGCACAGAATGCTGCAATAGCACATATACAAAGCGCAAATGACCTCGCTGTACTTAGCAAATTGTATCATTATATAACATACATAATAAACATTTTATCAATAATTAAAAGGAAAAAAAAAAAAAGAATTTTAATCAGAATGTTGTATACATGTTTCTTTAACAACTATATGAAAGGCCTAGTTTCACTCCCTCTAAGCAGAGGGGGGAACAAAGCCCCTGCTCCTGCTCGTACTGTATGTGGGATGCATCTGCACTCACCTCGGTTGCCACTGCCAATCATGTCAGGAAGGTGGGTGAATCGTTCATTGCAGTAGTTGCCCTCGCAGCAGCAGAAGAAGACCTGAGGGTTTTCCACCATAGAGACGCACTCTTGCCTAAAACGGCAGATGACACACATACACTTTTACTTTGATGAACAAATGTTGAAACCAGATACATGTCAGACACATAACAGCAAAACTGTAAAAAGATGTTATTAATTTACATTTAAACTTGATGAACCAAATGCATGAGTGTCACTCTTTTCTTCACTGTTTTAATCTATGCACTCCGTGGTTTTGGACCCTGGTGCTGTAGCCAGAGGAGCTGCTGGATTCATGTATCTTTGCAGAACCTTCACAGGCCAGCGCACTGAGCCGTGGACTCACTGTATTCAGATTGATGCAAGTAATCCGAAACTGAGCACGAGTTCTGCCTGGAAACTTTTAGCTGCTAGCATTGTGTGCTGAGGTTACCACAATAAGCTGCTGGTCAGTCACACTGTGGCGAGCATAAATAAAACATCGGACATGTAAATCCTCTTACAGACTGTAAGATTTTAGCAGTCTTACAAGTTTATTGCAAGCCACACTGTGTGATATGGATCTAATAAATGTGGGTACGACATCAAATCTGATGCATGGACTGTGCAATGAAGGCTAGGATGCCGTCCAATGAGGCCTGGGCAATACAGCCGATAAACTTATCACGATAGTGAAGTCTCATATCAGTCGATATCAATAATTATTGATCATGTAAGTTGTGACTGAAGACTTGTGCATTCTAAGGGGTTGGAGCGGCTAAGGTGATAAAATGAGTAAATATCACAATATTTGAGATGAAAAATCTCGATATTGAGACAGTATTGTGAGGATGACTATTGTTGATTTCACAAAATATTAACCCAGTGACATTTTTTAAAAATAAAAAAAATCACCAGTAATGTAGATAAGTGGATAAAGAGTCAATAACACAACAATGAGAAGTCTGGTAAGTTCACAAAAACACATCACTTTACTGTGATGAAGCCTTTTCAACCAGGAACAGACAACACTTACGCCATATCCCGATAGAACAATATCCAAAATCTGTCACGATATCTTGTCTCATATCACGATATGATACAGCATCGATATACTGCCCAGCCCGACATCCAATGAAACGTCTTAAGCGTGCAGCGTGTGCCAAATCAGTGTGCGTCATCCATGTATGCGGCTACACTGGTAAATAAACACAAATGAAGCTAAAAGCTAATCTACGCCTTTGCAACAGTAGCATTTGTGTGTGTGGAATAAACTCCTAAGAAGAGGAAGAGAGGAGAAACGTGGACACAGTCATGGCGAGGGAAGAGAAGTCAACTTGGGATGCCAATTTTGTAAAGAAAGTCTGAGGTCCGTATTTATAAGCATGCTAACCCTCTCTGTTAAAGTTGAGTGCGACCGTTGCATTGATCAGTGTGTCAGCTCATGCAGCATTTCTATTGGTTGGTTAGTAGACGTGGGTCTTAGCAGCTGTCACATAGCAGGGTGGTCATCCTAAATTTCTCAAACTGTCGGAATTTCGTCTCACGCTGTTTTTGATTGCAAGAGCAGGACAAAAGGCCGTCTGTGAAACTCACTGCACAACTTAGGAGCAATTTTTTGGGGCCAAGACCAAAGACATCACCACATTTAGTCATCTTTCATCTATGATGGCCAAAAATCACAGAGTGTAGTGTGCTTAAGACCTGCCTGCATCTGTTACATTGGTTGTTTGGGAACAACTGTCAGCTACGGCAGCAACAGAGAGAGTTCTGGATAGAACGGGGACAGTGTGCCGGCAAGGCTCCACTGTCATGCAATTCATAAACGTTTGGGTGCATTAAATGTTTAAATATAATCAAAGTGGAACTCACTGAAACCCTCATCCTAATGCAAATCTTCTATTTCTTGGAATTCAATTGATTTTGGAGCTCTTGCTTGTGTCTGTCACCATTATCTGGAGCTTTTGAGTCATATTAATGTGAAACAGAATGAGACTTGCTCTTTCAGGACTCACTCTTTTCTCTTCATTGTTACATTTGCAGCCAGCAGCACTTCAGATTGAAGCTATTTCTCTTGACACCAAATTTGCTGCATCTAAACTTTAAATCTGAGCAAATCCCATTCCAGGAAAGCTTTGGAAAACATGCTTTTAGTTTGGTGTAGTCTTTGCTGATTAACATTAACATGCCTCAGGGCCACACATAATAGCATCTTTATACTTAACGCCATTTGAAATAATCAGAAAGGCTTAAAAAAGTTACAAAAATGTACCTTTATATCCGTGGCTAGTGGTTAATTCTTCATACACAAATCAGTGTTTTGTTTAGGCGCACATATTATAGCTCTATTTTCCCCACTTTGCTATCATGAGCCACCAAAGCTTGTTCAAAAGCTGTGGCTTGAATATTAACGACCACAAAGTTTGATTGTGCCACGCCGCTCTGCGCCGGCTGCTGATAGAGGCTACTTTAGAATTCTCCTCCTGACTCACGAACTCCTGAGTGGCCTCTGCTGACACCGTATCTTTCTGCCACCATCAGGATGTGGACAGTGAGCCGCACTCTGGATGCACTATCGGCTTATTCCGAGAAGACTAAATATGTATTTTGCTTTTTGCGGAGAATTTCCCCGACAAAAACGTTGGTCCTGTCAAAATAAAGCATGTTTATGGAGCTAATTTATGATCACTGCAGTGTGAGTCAACCTGTTTTGCTGACCTTACAGTTGGTGTTTTATAACATATTAAATAATTTACACTTGATATACTGTGCTGAATGTTTTGTGTGTGTATAAAAGCTTGCATGTGTGGATGCAGTAAGCTTCATGCCTCCTGGATACATTTGGGTTTGCACATGTTGTTTATTCCACCGTAGAGCTAAAACAACTAATTGATCGACGGAGAATTAATCAGCAACTTTTTTTGACAGGCCATTAACCGTCTGAGCTTGACATTTAGTGCAATCAGCTTCTAAAACATGCAGGTTTTCTGCTTTTCTCCGTTTTACATCTTTGTAAATATCCTGAAGTTTTGGACCTGACGTCAATCAGACATCACAATCAATTAAATTTAACTTTTCTTTCTGGAAGAACTGTGAGGGGTTTTTCTTATTTATTACAGTTTTCTGACATTTTGGATCTGGATACAGTGACTATAAAAAATAGCAGGCATTAATTGATAATGAAAATGACTGATTGCAGCTCTTTATTGTCGTATTTTACCTTATTGTGCAGTTTGCAACTAGTACTGTGTATAAGGTTTGCTTGCTTTCTTATGTGATGTGTGCTTATGTGTCTTACGCTGGTGATTTAACGCTAAATACTTTAATGACCAACGCAAACGGATCTCATTAAACTGTAATAGTTACCGTATCTCTAATTTTATGCCATGATATATTTCAAGTTCCTTCAAGTGATGACTTCCATGTGCATTAATGTGATGTATCCATCTAACAAAGACGATGCCCCAAAACTCAAATACTCAATTTGCAGTGATATAACAAAATTAAAAACAGCTACTCCTCGTGTTTTTACAGGCTGAAAACAGCAAATATTTTTGTATTTTGCTTGATAAATTATTCGGGTGACTGTTGTTCTTTCTAATTTACTGTCAGCTTATCTGTTAATCCCCCTGTTTTTCCCTAGAGCTTTTATGTCTGTCCCTTATGATGCCCTCAGATCACACAGATCAAGATTTGCTGCACTCAGGCAGATATTTATACCTGCTGCCAGCCTCTCTGGGCACAAGTCACACACCTAAAAATACATATAAGTGCACAGTGAGCAATGATGACCTCGCTCGGTGACCCGACCTGTCATAGCAGTTGAAGTCGTCCAGCCAGCAGCCTTTCTTCACCAGCTTGATGGTCCCTGAGGAGTTGAGCCAGGAGGCGTAACAGTGCAGCCGCTTGTCCTTCTCCCCCTCGCAGCGCTCGAAGCCGCTCTGGTTGGTCCTCTCCGTTCGCCAGTTATCATTGTAGTACACGCACTCCCGGGTCTCCGCTTCGCCCAGGCTGTACCCTGAGAGGGACAGAAGGCCTCAGTCAGCTCACATGGTAATGAATTGAAAGTCAACAGCGGAAGAGCGGACATATGGCGCAGGATCCGCTCTATGCCACGGAGAAACATCTCCGAGCCGCTATCATCACTCTGGCACACGGCCAAGTTCGGGAGCTCTCTGTAGTAAAAAGGAAGTACCTCTGGGCTAAGAAATTGTTGCTGAATAGTAGTTCAGTCTAATCCCATTCACTCCCAGATCTTTTCAGGGAGGAACAACTGAAATGCAGAAATAATGAACTTAATTGGCTGTATAGAAAAACAATGGTATGCCCTACTGTGGCACAGAAACACACACAACACACACACACACACACACATACAGCGGCTTGCTACTTCTGTAGATAAGGACTCTTGTATCCTGCTGAAGTACGACACATGTGGAAGGACAGATAAGACCTTCTTCTTTAAGGGCTTTTACTGTCATTAAGCAGGAAATAGTTTCCCCCTAACCAAGGCAAAAGGTAACAATGGCCGTCAGTTTCTGCACAATTCCTGATTGAAAAGGTTTTATTCTTCCTCTGTGTGGATCTGAACGCAGGACACACTCGAGGAACACACGCAGGACATGTTTTGATGGACTGTGAAGCAGATAACTCGCAGTATGTGCCATTCACAGTGTCGCCGGGATGTTCACGTCTAATCTTTGTTCACAGAAAAAATAGTGCATGTCTCTTTAAATCCCTGCCTATAGGAGGCTGCCCATCCCCCAGTGTTACCCCCACCAACCCATTACACACACACTCATACTCTCACACACACACATACACACACACACACACACACTCCCTCTCTCAGGCATCCACTTACACATACAAACATTTAGTTGACCAGCAGCACACAATGGATTTCATTATAGCATACAGGGATGCATGCAATGGCCAAAACATCATGTTCATTATTAAGGATGGAGGGAAGGAAGGTAGTGAGGACAAAACACACACACACACACACACACACACACACACAGAGCAGAGATGCTGAATGCTCCATTGAGCCGAGATGGCATTTCTGATATCTGTGGTCACATGATCCGGGAGGACTTTTACTACAAGATCATTCCCCAACCCCCCTCCCTCTGTCACTTACTGAGGCTTACACCACAACAACATGAATTCTGGAGAAGCAGCTTACTATACACTAGCCCTAATCTATAAACCATAAAGGCATTAGCCAAAGCGCTATTTGGCACACTGGAGACAGCTGTGCCTCAATGAAATTTTTATTACAGTTCGAGGAAAAGCCCAAAACGTTTCATGAGTGAGATGGGAAGTGGATATTATTGTTTTCCAAATATCTGATCAGTCACAGCAAGAGGTGTAGCCTACAGCTAAGGGGGCACGTTTAGGACACATAATGAAACCTCCCATGTGAGTTGCAACAAAAAAAAAGAAAAAAGCCAAACAAAAGAAAAAAAAAACAACCTTCTGCTCAATTTCACGTGGTACAAAAATCACAGGCTGTGTAACAGTAACCTCGACTCAAGGTAAAAAAAGACCTGACTTCAGACAAACAGCTGCTGCCTCTGCAAATCAAACGCCATTGATTTATGAAAATCAGCACAGATGAAGTGTGTTTTTTTAAAGGCTCTTGTTCGTGGCTGTGACCAAACAAGTGTACAGACCTGAGATGTTGCCTATAAGGTTTCAGGATGTTGATGCAGCTGCTGCTTTCTATTCCTGCCACCGGGACGCAACAGTTTTAAATTTAGATATGTTTTGGATTTTTTTTTTTTTCCAGCATGGCAGAATTAATTTTAGGCCATTTTCACTGTTTCTACGTGGAAATAAAGTGCTTAGATAATTCCCCCTGCGTGGAATAGATGTGTTAGAGGGGGCAAACGGAGAAAAGGCGATTATGGGTAAGAGAATAAAATCCCCCACAGCTGAACGCTGCTAACAAAGTTCAATCATCCAACAAACGTAAACTCGTTCGCGGGTAGACATTTCAAACAGAAAATTACACACACGGGGAAAAAAAATGCGTCCGCCTCGGGACCACACGAATTTTAAAACAAAAACTGTTGCAAATTCAGCAGCAACAATAGCAGCTTACCTGCGCATAAAGTTCCCAGAAGAAGTGAACAAGTCAGCCATGAAAAAGACATGTTCCGTGTTTAATACAGGACAGAGATTTCCCCCCACTTTCCGTCGCGAACATTAAAACTCAGGTTGTCCGAAACATCAGTCCAGGATCAAAACGACCACAGGCCTCCGGTCCCTCCGCAGCCTAACCACCACCACAGCGCGTGTCAATAGCCGCGACGCTGCAACAATGTTGCAAGAGAAGATAGGAGCGATTAATTGACTGCAAGACTGTTAGTCCATTAATAGGTGCGGCATTTCGCGTCGGAAGTGGATCCAAAAACCGAACGGGAAGCCGTTAAACCATCCGAGACGAGAGCCCGGCGCTCTTTTTGAGGTTATTCACTTGAATAGTAGCACCGCTGCATCGGGAGGTCGGTCGGGGTTTACATGCATGTTACTGATCTGTGTCCAAAATGGCTTCTAAATGGGGAATGGGCTGCAAACAGGGAAACCCGGATGTGTAAACACAAAGAGGGGAATTCAGGCAGCCAGCGAGTGACCTTAACACGACACCGCTCATACACGCCTGAAATGTCTTGATTTTTGCCTCGTATCGCCTCGTATCGCACTATTTTAATCACAGAAACGTCAATAGAAGGATTAATATGAGGTTGGCGGAGGATGTGTGTTTTCTCGGTTGTATTTGTCCCGCTTCCAGCTGATATAGCACTTGCACTTTCTGTGGTCAGAGTTGGAAGCTATTTTATAGGATACTTTTCGCGTTTTACCATTCACGTGCGGTTTAAATGAGATTTTAGCCAATGCACCGATGATTTTGCCGGTCATACGTAGAGAATAGTGCAATATTTGTCGCTCCTTTTTAAAATTAAACGTTATTTAAATAAGGTGTTTTTCAATATTTTAACAGCAGGTGCGAAGTCAATCGGCTGTAAGACAGCTTTACACATAGGCTATCTTTATTTTAATTTAATTTAGAGTAGGCTTTTATCAATACAGATAGCTAGTATGGCTACAAAATGAAGATAGATTAAATGTAACAGCCTATAAGTAGCCTATATATTTTTTTCCGTGCCATTGTAATAGAAATCTCTTCCAGCTTCACAAATACTAAGATAAATTCACAGGGTTTTCGTCTATCTGAATGATCTTTTATGCATTAGTGCGAGAGCTAAAAATAGCTGACCTAATTTGGAGTAAGAGGATACAATAAATGCTATTTTAAATTTATTCGTTCCAATTAATCATTTCACCGCCAGACAGTGTTAAATATAAAATACATCTCACACAGCAAAAAAAACAACATAGAGCCTGAGCAGTGCTCATAATGAATCACTAAGCATTTTTATTATTATCACAAAACAGGAAGTATAGGCTATGACATTCATTTTCCCCATTTTCTAGACATAATATTCTTTTAATAGTGTGTCTATTGGTATGAGCCAAATAATCTGTGACATTTTAACTTCTATTTTTCTTTTCTCTTTTTTTTTTTTTTTTTTGGTATGTATTTTGTGTCAAAGTATTGGTCAGTGTGCCCACTCATCAAGTCTCCCCGCCAACAACCACAATGAGAAGTATTTCTCTAAACAGAGGTAAAGTTCAAGTCATTTTTCTCTGACTAATTGGGTACACTTCTCTTTTGTGATCTCCCCACAAAAAGAGAAACACTTACCTCCATTAGAGCAAATAATCAAGGCTTATTTATGCCAGAAAATAGATGCCTATAATAATGAAATGCCTCGGCATGTAGTTTGCTTCCTAGCATTTAAAACAAGCTCTTTTAAATCTGAAGTCCTTTGTGTCGAATAATAAATCCCCTCATCATAGAAAATCAGCAGTGACATTGTTAAAATGCCATTAAGCTGTGCTCACAGGTCCCTCTCTCTTTCTGGTCTTTGACATCCAGACTAATGGCATGTGGGTGACACTCAGCCAATTCAAGGAGCAAATGGCTTAAGAATAAGGTTAGCCATAGGTAATCGCCCTTAAACTAGTGCCGTCGAGTGTAACTCAAGACAAAGCATTTCCTCATTAAGCTATCCCATATTGACCCTGAAACTCAATCAAGGCCACGAGCGAAACCTTGTAAAGATAGGTGATCTGTTGTCATGACAGTTGGAAGAGAAAGCACATGAGTGCTCATTAAAGATCCAAGAGCCACGACCGTGGGGCAGCGTTGCTAGAAGACGAAGAGCATGTGCGTAAATGATGCAATGGTGCATAAAACAAACAAAGTATGAGGTAGGTTGGCTGTAGAAGGCTGTTAAATGCAGCCAGTCTGTCACTGTCCTGCAAACATACATAATGCATGCATGTCGTTTGCGTAACACGATGAAAAAACACATATAAGCTTGTAGGAAAAATGAATTTAGGTGAATTGAGCTTGAATTGAGATCATTAATTAATACACTGTTCAAAATAAGTGTTTCTGCACTTGTGTTTTTTAATTTAGGAAAGATATTCCTTCAAAAATCCTGGCATTTTGTATGTATTTGTGCTATTTTCGTTGTATATTCCTATTGTGATCACAGTGAAAACCCTGAGGTGAGCATCATGACTTCACAGTAAAATAGATAAATGACACTAGGTGGTAGCAGAGCTCCCCTGAGCAGGTGCTTCACCCTGTGCAATATCTCTCTTTCACTCTTGATTTATACACTATAATAGAGAGGACACACGTTTTCTATTGTTCACTACTGACTCCCAAACATTCACTCAATATGTGGGAATGTGTTTCCTAAAAGGCTGCTTGACTGCTTTCTTATGTGTGTACATTTTAATTAAAGCTTTTTGTTTTGATTTTTATCATGCTACAATATTTCCGTACAATTAAAACAACTTAGCTTCCCTCCTCGATAAGTAAAACATCTGTTTATCTAATTTGTCTTCAGCAGTATTCAGAGTATCTCCGGTAATGGATCCATTAGTATGAAGAAAGGCACAACACTTGAGTTATGGTGTAGAATAGAAAGCAATTACCTGAATCATGGCCTGAAGCCTTTCCTACAATGAAAATGATGGTTAAGTCAGAAGTTTCACACTGAGTGAGCATGAAGGGAGAGAAAAGGAATAAGATTGAAGATATTGTAGGAGCACTACTTTATTTCAGCCTTTGAATAATTCAGTACAAAAATAAAACAACAAGCAAAGTCAAACATTTTCCTCATCTTTTATTATTTTACAGACCCACAGAGTCAGCGGGACATTGCTCGACAGTGTGCTGTGTTTCCTCTCAGTGGATGATCTCATCCCTGCAGTCGTGTTGCCAGCCACAGCGAGATGCTTTAGAAGTAGTTCGCCACCCTGCGAACAGACTGGATGTTGGGGTTCTCGGCCTGCCACTCCGTGTGGGTGCAGTAGCTCCCTCTCTCCACGATGTACATGCGGCCCCGGTAGTTGGGCTCCTCATACAGCACCCAGCTGTTTGGGAAAGTAGATAAATAAAATAGTGTAAAGTTGCACTACAGACAAGTTTTAAAGTAGATAATGTAAAAAAAAATATTCTGCTATGATTCATTTTTTGTTTAACCTGTTTTCCTGCATTGAAAAAACTCTGAAAAGGGGCTACACAAACCTCAAGCCCCGCCCATCACAGCTGCTTGCACTAGCCTAGCCGGTGAAAGAGAAGCGCACTTCAAAATTAGCATAGTGGAAACATTGCAAAGATGCAGCCATACTTGTTTGAGCTACAGTTAGATAAAAAGTCAGACAAGGAGTCCATTGTGCACCAAAATCAGCAATTAGCAGACGAACTACTAAGTTTAGTTAGCATCTGTTGTCTGTTTTGTTTGTTAGCTTGTTAGCTTGTAACTGGCAGCACTTAACACAAAGTGAGTGTTTGCTCATGCAAATACTGACTCTCACTTGGCTTTTAAAGCTGTCATATAGCAAATCTAGCTTGTCTTGGTTATTTTTCACTCTCAGATTTAAGGACATGAAAAGACATAGCCCCCTTCAGTGCAGGAATGTAAAGGCACCTCTCTAGTGACAAACTTTGCACAGATACGGTTTTGTAAAGGCGTCATTCTAGGAGACATAAAAATTAAAAAAGAAAAAAAAACACCTTTCTAAAAAAAAAAAAAAAATTGAGTATGCATTATGAGCATAAATATAAAAATAGCTGGAAATTATTGTCATCCACCTCTCCTTCCCACCATGTTTCCCGTCCCCTATCAATAAAGGTTAGCTTTCCAAATAAAATAAATAAAATCTTAAAAAATACGTTTGGTTGGACCAACTCTTTAACAAATGTAAACAGGATCACATAAATGATCAAATTCACTGAAGTCCAACAATAAAGTACGTCAAAGGAAAACATTCAGGACATGTTAAAACAAACCAAACACCATCTATCCCTTATCTGCAGAGGTACGTACGCTCCGTCTCCATAAACCTTGATGGAGTTGACGCAGCTCTTGGTCAGGCCTCGCACCTGCAGGAACGGACAGTCGTCGCACAGCTCCACACACTGGCCAGTGAAGTTGTCTGCCTCATATAGCTCCAACCTGTAGTGCTCTCCATGCTGCGGAGGATAATGACATGTCCTCTAGTTGAGTCATGGCAACAACGTTCGCCTTCACTTCACACTGCAAAGGACCAAGGCCTCCTCCTTTATGTAGTGAGAACTTATACAAACACACCTATAGAAATCTAAAGGTTACACGTACATGTGTGTGACAATATAGTCCACAGTCTCAAGTACACTGCATGTGTGATTTTCTTTCAGCTGACGATGTCAATATGTGATGTGAAAAACCTGCACTTTGCTATTATGCATCTGTGCTGCAACATGAAATCCTGTGTTAATACATCAGATTAGATATTTCAATTGATCTAAAAAACACGTGCTCAAGTGAGGCCACATGTTTGCCAGTCCTCCAGTTTTTTTAACAACCAAATATTTGTCTGTCCCTGGGGTCTCACACACACATACACACTCCTACCATCCTGATTGGCCTGCAGGAGCCCATGTGATCGTTATGGGCATTCCAGCGCTGGAATTCAGGGTACTCTCCGTGCTCTAGAATGTACTGTTGGCCCTTGAAGTCCGGATGGTCAAAGCAGATGAAGGCCCCACTCTCCACACGGATGGAGTTGACCCTATTCATGAAGCCGCGGTCCTGGAAGTTGTCGCAGTCGCTGCAGATCTCCAGCTTCCTCCCAGTGAAACATTTCCCCTCATAGAACACGATCTGTTTGGGGTTTTTTCATGCCACAACAGTGAACATCAAAATACTTTTATATCTGAAGCTGGCTGAGTCATCTACATGATTTGTGAGTGATATTTGTTTGTGACACACATGCAAACGTTTGGAAAGGGTCCACTATGGCCTTGTTGTTGTACTCACCTTTCCTGAGTACTGAGACATTTTCCACTGTTTGCTGTTCCAAAGCAGCCACACAGCATAGGAGTGGAAAATTTGGACACTCAGATATATATGGCCGACAGCGAGTGCGGCGGTGTCGGGAGGGAGAGGCAACAAAAGCACAACAATGGGGGGTTTAGACATTTTGCCACATGGACAGTTTCCCTTACATGTGCCAGTGCTGATATTGGAGTTTGGCTCTGGAGGACGAAACAATGGAGGGAGAGATTTTGCTTTGATTGGGCTTTGGGAGTGATGTCGGGGTTGCAGAGTCATATTTGGGTTGCGTCCAGATGAGGGGGAAAACAAACAGAGAGGGAAAGTCACAGCAGAGGGGAAAGCACATGAGTGATTGAGGAAGTCTGGACCTGCAACTGGAAAAATGTGCAAACAATATTGTGTGATCCGACCATTTCCAAACTATTTAACCAGGTCTGAGTTAAGATTTTTCCCTCCAGCTTGTCTTTTTGGATTCCTCTCTGTACTTGTTGCTCTGATGCTGATCCCGAATTTGGGTGGAGGTGCTCGGTGGCAACATCAAAGAGCATCGGTCTTAATGTTGGGCAGGTGGAGCAGGATACAAAACAGATAAAACCTGTTTTTAATGAACTCCATGACTTCAGCCCCCAGTCTCTCTCTCCAGCTACAGCAGCAGAGATAAAACACATACTCTGAAATGAGTTACTGCACTTGAGTGGATTTTTATAGTTGAGAACGTAGAGCAGGGTTTGGCATTCACACTAAAGCTGCCATTCAAAGCCTTAAGTAATGGAAAACATTTGTCTCAGGTGTGTAGATAATTGCAACGTGTAAATTGATGTCGCTC
>JAQFJA010000004.1:19614421-19630450 GCA_029874485.1 Naso brachycentron
ATGAACAATGACATGTCTACAGAGATGATAATAATAATAATGATCAAGACTTTTTCATTTTCCATACATACATTGTCAACTTCAATGCTAAAAATGTAGATTTAAATGAGTAAAATGTGAAATAGAAGATTTAAAATGATATCATATTGACAATAATTTGATGTATTGATTCTGTATCAGAGGGAAATGATTTCTGATTCGTCAATCAACCAAAAATCTGCACCTTTTTCAATTGTTTTTCATAATTTTTTGAGCAAAATTGCCAAACATTCTCTGGCTCCAGCTTCTATAATGTAAGAATGTGCTGCTTTTTTTCTGTTTTACATCATTTTACATCATTTCATCCACTGAGGGAGGCCACAAGATGGAGCCAAAAGCTCCAGAAACACCAAATCGACACTGTCATGAGACTTTTCTTTGTGTAAAACAACGATTATAATAGTGATTTCAACCACACTGGTCAATCATGTGTCTGTTTGTGGAATTTTCCTTACCAGATTTGAGAGTCAAAAGACACTGTCACATGTTGTTCAGTTTGTAAAACCCTCTTCGACAGATTTGTGATTTTATGCTCTGTAAAAATAAAGCTGACTGGGCTTGACTGGGTGCAATCAAGAGCCTGAAAACATGAATAACCAGTAAAACCACACACAGGAGAAGCCTTGAGCAGATAAGGTAAAGTGCTGAAGGAAAAAACAACACAACACATGTGCACACGCAGGGTTTCCCACAGTGTTTCACAGCACAGGTGGGGCCCCTCGCCTGAAGACTCCCCTCTGCTACAGTCATAAAAAATACATAAAATAATCTCTACTAGGTGATGCACCACTTCCACTGAACAGCGTCCTGTGGGGAAACCCTGTGTGTGTGTGTGTGTGTGTGTTAAGGTGTGACAGCCCACAGAGCCCCCACTTACTGTTTTCTATTGTTGGGTCATAGGAGTCAACAAACTGGCCTTCCACAAACTGAATCGTCAAGGAGGACTTTCCTGCAAAACACAAAGAATTTTTATAAACAGGGATCTTTATTTCTTTGACGATGTGGAAATGAACTGTCCAGAGCTTGTCCAAAAGTTGACTAAATATTGGTTTGCTCCCCTTCTTCTGGTGTTTAACAATCATGTGTCCTGCCATAATAGCAAAAACAGCATAAAATAAAAGCATTAGTGGCTTATAAACATTTTTACATTATGAAAAAAAGGCTAATTTCACTATTTAAAAAACGCAGTGGAAAAAAAACCTGTAGTAGCCCAGTGGGACGTGTTTACTACAGCAGCTCATTATAGTGTTGTCAACCATGAACACAATGCAAGTCTGGTAATATTACAGAGCTTTAGTGCTGCTGTGCTGGCTGGGCCTCCTGCCGCGCTATCTGTGTGCCATCTTGCCATCCTGCACATCCTTTCAGCGCATACAAATTGCGCTTCTTTGCTTGCACAGATAAACTGCACAGTAATGCGTCAGTCCGGTGGTCCTGCAGGCCTCCGCGCGGGGCACGGCACTAACTAACTAACTAACTAACCAACCAGGGTTGGGGTCACTGATAGGAAACGCAGACTAGTTAGCGTGAAGGAGGATCTCTCTTGAGCACATTATGTACTAAAACCCAGCGGGCTGCCTCACACCTGGCGGCGCTACGAGATGTTGCGTGTCCTTATGATTTAAGTCTATTATAGGCGGCGTAAAGCGCTTTTATAAGGGAGTTAAATTGAGCCAAAAGGCCGCTGAAATGCGCCCCAGCGTCGCATCCCTGGCCCGCTTTTGAGCCATCACTGCCCCGTTGGTGTCGTCGGGTCGGAACTCACCTACGGATCTGTACCCGAGGATGGCGATTTTTCGTGATTTCGGCTGCGGCATATCTCGTTCTGGTTATCGCATCTAGTCCTCGGGGTCTACCGCAACCTCCAACCGGGATGGCATCCGAATTCAAGAGGCGCAGAGATTCGACATACAGCCTCCAGATCACAGCGGGAATCCCTCCTCTTTGTTTTAATGATGAGGAGTTTTACGTCCGAGGGTTGAAAATAAAATGTTATTTCAGTTCATAAAAAAGAAAGCGTGGAGTATCTGTAGATCTACAATAACTGCGTCACTCCCCTTTGCGATGTAATGAATTAGTAATTATTTCTCCCTCCTAATTGGCTACACGGGGAGTGAAGGCGGGAGATGGTGCCCGTTGTAAAGCTCTGATTGGAGGAGACGGATGTTCGTCAGGCAGCAGAGCGCGCTTTCTGGAAGGTGATTGGCTGCGACACGTATTATGACGTGCTGGGTGGCCGAGAGCGATGTCATTCATATGTGCAGGGTCAGAGAGCAGCGCTACGGCTCCAATAACGGCGTCATTTTGACTGTTGATTTTTTTTTTCTTACGCTCACATAATGAAATAATTATCTGGAATTACCTTGTAGAAATTCACAATGTAATTACTGAAATTATTTCTCATGCAATTCTCAGAGTGGTTATATAACAACAGAAAGATCTTAAAATGAGATTACTATGAACTCATTATTTAGCATCAACGACACAAGCCTGTTCATAGAAATACTGACGCACTAGAAGGATAAATGATGAGTGTATACTGACTACATGCTACTACCAAAGACTTTACTGGAATAATAGAACTCATTATTAAAAAAAGAAAGAAAGAAAGAAAGAAAGAAAAAGAAAAAAGCAGCGGTGGAAGAACCGCTCTTAGATCTTTGATTTAAGTAAAAGTAGAGATATTTCAGTACACTCAAATTAGCATATTGCATGAAAGATTTAGTAAGGCCAAAAGTAAAGAACAAAAGTATAGGCTAACCATTCATATGTGCGTAAAATGTACTTATTTTGCAGAACTTTGAGTTTAGATTAAAAGTTGTTAAAGCTGCCGGTGTGACAACCAAAAAAAATGAAAATACAAACATGGAATTAAAATTTTTTCTAAAGGAACAAAATCCTGGCAGTGTGATGGACGCCTTAAAAACAGGCTTCAGGCCACAGAGCTGCATAAATTATAACCACATGAAAAAAAAAAAAAACCACCCAGAAAATTTCACAGAATTTTATAGCTTAGTCAAACAATTCTTGGGGAATGGGGGTTGTAATGAGATAAATTAAGAACAGTGACCTCAATATTTATGAAATCCTGGCTGCAATCCAGCGTAGTGAGGTAATTAAAAACTTGCTGTAAGTAACATAGAAACACCACACAAGTCTCAGCTGAATAAGGTTATAATGAGAGAGCTTACGGTAATATCTGTGATGGCGTAGCAGAGATGGAGTACACAGGTCTATAATTCTGAAATCCTGGAGGCCCATTACTGGAATTTTGCCAGATTTTTTTGAACACTGGCTTTCAGTACTCAAAGATGTCCAGTAGATGTCACCATAACACCATTTATTTCTCACACAGGAACCACTTCACCACAGTACCAGAGGCTTCTCTGGTAAATAACTGCTATGTATTCTTATAGAAACATCCCCATTTAATCACTGTTTTTCCAGCTCTATTGTTTTTGTTGAAACTCTGAGTACTGTTTCCAAAGGATGCTCCCAAACAGTGAAACACTGTACCTCAACAACATCGCGCTTATTTATCTGAGCTGATAGTGTTTTCCATTATAGACGTTAAAATACCCAGGTCCTAATATAACCATGGCCCAAACCACAGGCATGCAACAATATTGTAGGGACTCTGGCCACAATTAGTGGGTTAAGCCCTCAGGCAGACGCTGGAATTCAAGGCAGGCATTGCATAGTTGGTCAGATGATGAAAGTCCTGTTTGCTTTTATTCTTTAATGTTTCCCACGAGCATCAAACACATTTCAGTCATCACAAACACCAATGATGCATTCGGTAAAACTGACTGCTGCATTTAATTTTAAGTTTTTTCTTACAGCTTAAGTGCCAGTTTAGAGCATTTCGTAGCAAAACTCTTGCAATAATTACACACTCTCTCTCAAAAATAGCCCGTGGCCCCAGGAGTGTGCAGTTTTTCTTGCCCGGTGACCAATGAGGTCCCCTGTTCCCCGTCACGTCCCGGGCCATTACTGCTTAATCACAGAACTGTCCAACTCCCTGCCAGTAAGACCCAACTGTTTTGCCTCCACACACACTTCTCAGCACTGGAGACAAGAAATCACTGGTGTCAGCAATAGGCGATTTGTTCTGCATGACATTGGGTGTAAAAAAAAAAAAAAAAAAAAAAGCTTAACTGAAATGGCTGAAGGCTGCCTGCAATCACTGGATACTCACACGCACACACACACACACGTAATAGAGACTTACACGCGTGGACGCTGTCACTTTCTCTCTCTCCCTCACACACACACACTCAGGAAATTATGATGACCATGAATAGGTCACACTGCTAATACAGCCATGTTCTAGCGAGGGATTATAGTGTGCTGACATAGGCCAACAATAAATACCTCCAGTAAGGACAACAGGTGTCTGACAAGATTGTTTCACTTTAATAAAAGGCTTACACCAGCCTCAGAGAAATCATGCATTAAGCTCTTTTGGACATGTTGGCCTTTTATTGCTCCATCCTGCGTGATTAGAAAATGTCTTTTTTCCACCCCAACAATTAATCTCACAGAATCTCGCGTGCAATGAGAGGCAGATGTGATTACAGCGGCAGTGTTAATGTCCTAAAATCAATATTCTTGTCACGAAACCATGTTGCAGGTTAAAAAATTCACTTTCCACTCTCTCATTTCTTTAGCTGTGCGATGCTCGTGGACATGCAGCTGGAGCTCGTGTTTCTGAACCCTGGGTGCGGGGCGCCGGCGCCAGCCTCTTTCAACTCACTGTGAAAGCACCCCTGGCTCTGTTAGTATGCCAGCCTGTGCGCCAGCGGAGCGAGTCAGCCACATCCTCCAGCTGGGTCTTTGCCACCAACGGGCACCTGGACCCACTCGCAAACCTCATGAAACAGAAGGCATATTTAACTCGGAGGAATGCATTTGTGCGGCACCTTTCAGCAGCGAGTCTGTATGTCTGCATGATGCCTGGGGGACACCAGCAGCACCTTTATTCCACTCATCTATGACACTTTCATCTACCAACTGGATGCATTGCAGACTTTTTAACTGGCGGATCCACACGTCAGGCTGTGCCTCAGCTGTTGGACCGTATCCAGAGTCACACTGGCCTGAAAGACAGCCATCGTTATCCAACTCTCACAAGGTGTCATTGTAGGGATCCAATGATTACCATATCAGCACCACATGAAACATTTATGGCTTGCTGGCAGTGATGGCAAGCATCCTAATTTCCAGAGCAGAGCTTGTCAGATCCTATTGTTTCAAGGTCTGGTGACACGAGCAGAACTTGTGATGAGACTACTGTCACTTGCTCCACCACACCTGACACACCACCAAAGTCTGGTTCTAGCAGACAGCTCACCAGCTTTTCAATCACAAGGGATTCTTCACTTCTTCAACACATATATGAACCCTTTGCAATACGATGGTCTGTTCACTGGTACAGTCACTCCCTCTTATGCTTATTTGCAAGTCCTTCTGTGCCCATTATGACGTGGCATTTAATACGAAGGCTCCGCTGTAAACAGGCTGATCACGATGCTTCAGGATTAGCCCGATAATCACATACATTTCTTTTGTGGGCAGAAATTTAGCATTCTGGAACCAGGCGCCAAGTCAGTCAGAGACTGAATTTGCTGGTTGTCCATCATATATGCAGCCTTGCAACATAAGTCAAGCCTCACAATGAGAGTCCTGACTGTCTTGTCTGGACATTAGGAACTTTTTGGGGGGAGTTTTTGTTCAGAAATGAGGGTCAAAGGACTATAAAGCCCTCTAAGGCAAATTTGTGGTTTGTAATATTGGGCTATATAAATTAAACTGACGTGACCTGACTAGAATCTTAGTTTCTTTTCATCCAGCTTTGCTGATGAAAAGACATTGCTGCCATGTATCTATGTGTTATTTAATGCAGTCTGAGCGACTGGATCTCAGTCCGTCATCGATGCATCTTGGGTGCATTCACACTTGTTCTTGGAGCTCTCTATTGTGATTGGATCACCCAAGATGCATGACAATGCGGGGTAGAAACAGGACCATAACGACAACACAAACATCTCCATGATAAATAAGCAAACCTCATCCGTTTGATGTGATTGAAAGCTTCCAAAGAAGCTAGTAAGACGGCTTCGGGTCACTGCTGTTTCCAAAGTTATAACAAATCTTCATTTTAATTTCTTTATTCCTCCTACACATTTGATCTGTTTTGTTTTGTTCTGATTTTTCTGACTTCAGGGTAAATGCATCCAACTTAAAGTCGATAAGGAACTTTTAACTGGTTATGAAGCAGTCTAAGATTCACGTCTTGCCGACATCGGCAAATGAGACCATCAGTGAGGAGGCTGTAGATTACTCTTCAGTCTTTTACAGTGCCGTCGCCCAGTCTGCTCAGCCAGCAGAAATGTTACAAAACGCTTTATGGCACAAAGACAACAAGAGATGATTTGTTGTTTACGAGCATGATCAGTCTGCTGTTCACTTTTTTACTATACATGGTTGGTATCTATAGTTACTATCTAAGCAGGGGGATATTTTTCTTTAAATAATTTTAGTATTTTGTGTTTATGGCTGAATTATTATTGTGCAATTAAGCAGCGTGTTTCCTTCATTCTCCTTCAGAACAAATGCTCACGCTAGACGAGATGCAAGCGTACCCTTTTTTGTCCACACACACCGCATCATTCAACTCAAAATGAGAGTTTCTCAAAAGTAGCTTTAATTTCATTAATATAACAGGACATTTCCATTAATGGTTGGTATTTTGTTGAAGCTACTGAACTTTTACTTGACACTACATCACCTTTGGTCTAAGGTACCCAGCACAGTACCTTAGTACCCAGTCTCACACAGCAGCTGGCATCAGAGTCTATCTGATGCAGTGTTGGAGAAGAGGTTCATTATTTGCACTCCTTTGTCTCTATTGAGTTTTCAGGCAGAGAAGAGGTCAGAGCCCGAATTTCAAATAAATCAATCGACCTCATCGCCGTCCCTGAGCATTGACAGCATCCCATCATGATCAGTCCACACATACACTCACTGTGTGACTGATTTTGTTCAACTCTCAGTAGCCTTTAGCAGTGGCAGCGAGCAGGTGAGACCCAGTTTAGGCTGCTCGGCGGTACTTCATCACACCGCTTGTTGTTGTCACAGCCACAATTGGTTTGTATTCCCCATCTGCTGCATCAGCAAACTCAGGTCTGATTTGGTCACTTTGGAGCCCAGTTAGCTTTGCTCACTGCACCTCCCTGTTGATTCTAGCCATCATTACAAATGGTATCTTTATGCGGTGGAGTTAACCCGGATAGTGCTCTCCCCTGGGCACCTTTATTATCTATTCATCATGTTGTCCCAGTTTATCTCAAGATGAATCTGGCTGCTTCACCACAGATATAACTACAGATACCTGGTGTGTGGCCTGGGGAGAGATTAGGAGATTACAAGATACTCAGCGGAGTGGATAAGGAGGTGAAAAATACTCTAAAAAAGATGTAGAATAGTTATGAATTTGTGTTTGTGCTCTTTTAGCAGCAATTTGTCTTTAAAGTAGGCTTGAATATGTTAAAAGTGCCTTGATACATGGTTATTTCCATGGCGCCAATCTGCTCAAGCAGCCAGAGGCAACCTCAGTGTGTCCAATCAGGTAAATAAATGAAAATTTGAAACATCGAAATGAAATGTTCTTGGCCTCACATTCGGTCTCCAAGCAGACTCGTTGGACCCTCCCTCCAATTTCCTCCCTGCTAATTTGCATTGCTGAGTAGATGCTTTGTGTCACCTGGAGGTTTGGGCAGAGAAACGCTGCAGCCAATTTCCAGATGGTAATTCAAACATATGACATATCCTCAATTTTTGACAAAAAAATGCACAGCCACTTCCGCGGACTCCATTAGCTGGGTGGATGCATAAGTGTGCACGAATGGAAAGTGGAAAGTGTCCATTGGTGTGAATATTCACATCTGCACCTGCTGAATAATAGACGATTATCAGCTCAGGTGGCTCACCATCCGCCCTGGATTCGCATGCTCTCTCCCATTTCATGCTGCTAATTTTGTCTAGAATTCTCAGCAGGCTTGCAAAATGCATATTTCTTGTCTCTTGGAGCCGATCTTGTCTTGTATTCTGTCTAAAGAGGGAACATATTCTTCAATAAGAGTGCTGGCTTCAGGGAGTAATGTGTCTGCAATATAGACTCAAAAGAGCCTTGGGTCTTGGCAGGTACTCCTTACATTTTAACAGGACAGAGACACCTACGGCCGACTCTGTGGCAGCGAGGCCATATATCATCTGTCATCGCCAGGAGCCTCCACAGTAATGAACAAGTAATAATGGTATATATCTTGAACTTGAGTCTCTAAAGGTAGCTCATCCAGAGTCATTATTGTGCCACATAACCAGATGAGCTTTCTCAAATGAGATCATTTTTGTCACCCCGAGGACTTGAGGGTGTAACTGTTCTCGGAGTGAATAACTCATCCTCATTTGCCGCTAATGGGACTCTGTGTTAAGGTGTTGTGTGAATGCAAGAGGAATGGTAAATCCCATTTTCTTGTCATTTAAATTTTGAGGTAACGCTGTACTTGCATGAATATATGGATGGATGCCAGTGAGCTTTAACATCTACCCCTCTGTATTAGTGTGTGAATACAACATGTTTCTTTAAATGTTCTTCTTTCTTCAAAACACTTCAGCTTATTGGATTACTGTCCTGTGTGCTTATAAGTGCAAGCATGTGTTATTGTACATAGAAGAGAGAAAACGTGGAAATGTTGTTTTTCAAGTAATTTTATTCCCCAAAGCAGACTTCCCATATCACAGAATCAGTAATAGTTTTTAATAGTTTACCGTATGATTCATGTACTTCATGTTCTTTTATCCTGTGTGTGGCATAGGTCTCGTATAAACTATATCCTGGTCCAAATTGTTAGATAGTTGACACATACATTCAGTACAAACACCAGCTTCTCTTTGTTGTACGTAAGGCTGAACAGGAAGGCGTAAGCCTGAGTCAGAACAGATGCAGCATGTGTCACTGAGTCAGCCAGTGGCGCGTCCAGCCTGTTTACATGTTGACAGCGCGTGACACTGACTGTGTCTTCCCCTCAGTCACAGCAGCAGCCTCTCTCACACACACACAGGCTATAGGCTAGATCAATGGGCCGATTGTTGCATTGGCTGAGAGAGCAGTAGGCCTTGGTCATGAGGTATAGGGTGATGAGAAGATGACTCCTGCATGGTCTACGCCAGCATTAGCAGAGCATGGTGTTTAAGAACTTAGGAAATTATCAAATTTGTGGTACCTCTGTTTAATTTATAGAAAAAGGGATACCGTGGTTGAGACAAGTTGCAGTTTCTGACTTTCACAACAGTGTTGCTGTTTCTTAATATGTCTGATAATTTAGACTTTTCTCCATAAAACTCAGTTTCTTGTGATTGAGTTGAATTAAATGTTAGAGATTTTTTAAAAATCCACCTTTAAAAGGATACTTTGCCATTTTCAACCGCTTTTGTATCATTGCAGTGTGGGTGGTATGTGAAAAATGACCAGCGCCAAACTTCCCTCCATTGTCTCTGCTCCCAGCTACTCATATGCTGGCAAAAGTTGCATCACACAGAGAAACGTCACTGTCTGTTTTTGTCTCTCAGATCGAGAGGCAGGCGGTTCACCACCAAAGATCAAATGTTGGAGTGAAGTAATGGTGGTCAAATGTTAACAAAGAGACCGTTAATACATTGCCTAACAATATTTCTTGCATAAAATGTTTTCAGAAACACATTCTAGTGTACTGTTTACCTGCTAACGAGGTTATTTGTGCAGAAACCAAAAACCACTGAATTCAACTGGCCTTTCATCATTTACTAGAGGAAGTATTAACTCATCTTGTACAATGCAGTGCATTCTGTTTGTGAAGGTTTTCCACCCTTTGAGCAAAAAAGGAATATCACAGTTCTCTTTATTAGTGTTTTTTTCTGGTCACGTAGCATCATTTTCAAAAATATTTGTATCTTTCTACTGCATAGACATTTAATGCGAAGGCCTTCTTTTCAGCAGCAGAATGCTCCTTCAGCTAAAGCAAGAATCTAATGCTGCAAACCTCAGCTGTTTTTCCTGGACGAAGTGCTCCCTCTTCCCTTAGTTTTTGCTGCAAAGGAATCACGCCAAATTTCTGTATCCAACATGGTGGCACGTTGGATGATCACAAATTATGGCTGTGAACAGACTTTCACTCTATCTCTTTAGCTGCGCCAGAGCTGATGGCAATATCAACCTGACAGTCGGTTGTTTTTTCTGGTCCGGAATAAAGTCTCAACAACTATTAGGTGAATTGCCTTGAAATTTGGTACAGACGTTCATGTTCCCAGAGGATAAACTGTGATGACTTTGATGATCCTCTGACTTCTTCTTTCGTGCCAACATCAGACCAAACTTAAAATTTGTCCAGTCCTTTGGTTCATGACCAAATACCTGCAAAACTGATAACAGTCCTATCAGCCAGAGTCCTACTTTGAGTTTAGTGCTATTGGTTTGTTGTATTGTTCTATTTATCCTCCTCTCTATTGTTGCTTTTTGCTTAAGAACATGAAGCAAAACCTGTTCTGTTTCTATGTTGGTAATTGTTTTGCGTGTGTGTTTATGTGCCTACAGATGGATCCCTACCTAAAGAGCCTAAAGGAGATGTATCAAGTCAAATAGCAGGTAAAACAAACATTAACAACTCACACACATTAATTCAAAATGTTGCCGCTGTATGTCACCCTCGTTGTTAGTGTATGTGATGGTGGAAGAGAAGCATGTTTTTCATGTATTGGAAATAACATTGTCTCACACACACACACACACAAACACACAGTCTATACACACATTAATATTTCAGTGGTCAAATGTCATTGTCACCGTAATTTCTCACATCTCCGTGACTCCTCTTCCCTTCTCATCTCGGCCTATTTCCTTTCTCTGTCCTGACATCTCATACCAAGCCGCTCACGCCTGTGATTGGCTTTGTGTGTCAAGCATCCGTCTCTGTTTCGTCAGCATGCTCTCTATGATGAGCCAAGATGGACCGTGTCTATAGCTTTTGTTCTGTTTTTTCCAAACCTGTCCATTATCATTTGGTTGTAGATGTGATGTTTCCAGTTGCTTCTGATGTCCACTTCTTTGTATTATTTTATTCGCCTACTTTGTCGTTCCCTCTTCTTAAAGTGGCCTTCCTTTCAGGGGTGCCAGCTGATCGCCTTTGGACCTTTTGGTCTCTTGTGCTGTGGTGTAAAATTTTACCCTGTAGTATCATATTTTAGGATGACTCAACCATCAATTGTTGATATTCACCTAATTGCAGATACATCAGTATAGACATATTTGTTCTTTGATATCTGCCGATATTAAAACTGTTTCTTAAGGACGAGAAAAATACCTGGTATAGAGAGTCAAAATGGTGTAATTATGAAGCTTGTCCAGCAGAGGGCGGTCTGTTATTTAATAACTAGTAAGTAAAGTGTTTCCTGCTCAGTGCACTGATGTTTGGAAGAAGTTTGTTAAAATGCAAGACATTTTGCCTTCATTAAATATCTTTGTCACAAGTGTTTGATAACCACATTCAACCAATTACATATCCATATACTATTGGCTGATATATTGGATATTGAAAGCCTCTTGCTCCCTAAAATCGTTATTGGCATTGACCTCAAAAATCCCATTTTGGTTGGGCCCTACCACTCTCCCCTGCCTCTGACTGGCTTACCCTGATATTCTCACTCTAATTCCAACTAATCTCGCTCCTCGTGCCTAAACCTAACCAACCCAACAAGGAAAGATAACAAGTACTGGCCGATCAGTGGCAGATTAGGGCAAGGCACGATTTTATTGGACAGCAGAGCAGATCAACAATCTAAACAAACTATAAACAAGCTAAATCAAAAGCTGTCTGTATGAAAATATGTATGAAAGTGTTTGCCTTAGTTTGACATTTATCTCAGAATTTGGCAAACTCTTATAAACTAAGCTACTGGCTGAGATGGCAGTCGTCCTCTCTCGGCCTGAGGTGTCTGCAGGCAGAGAATCACACCAGCAGCAGAGAGAGGAGTCAGGAGGAAGGACTGATGCTAACTGATGTCTCTGTTTCTCTGTTATGAAAAAACTGTTGCCATGCAAAGGGCCCCTTATTTGGGTTAGGGTAATGGGTAGGATTAGGTCAAACAGTTACATTGTTGAATGTCAACTGATTCGTTGTTTAATGTTACGATTGCTCTGTGGACCATCCAACTGAAGTGTTTTTATTGTTGTTAGCAGTGTTTCATGTAGTGTTTAGTTTGTTTTTATGCTAAACAAGGATGTTGTTATCGTTTTGGCCAGTTTTTTTGCCGTATTCTTTTTAGTCATACTTGTTCTCCCTGTTGTTGTTTTTTTGTTTGTTTTTGTTTTTGTTTTTTTTTCCAAGTCCGTGTGGGCTAAGGCAAAAAAAAAAAAAAAAAAAAAAAAATTACTCTTTATCGTTCCCACTGATAGCGTTTCATTGTGTTCGTTAGTGTGGTCTGCTTTAAATGTGACTTACTTTAGAGACTAGGGATGGGCTTTTGAAGAAATGCTCTTTATTGATCATTGGGAAAATTAACGATCAATTATCAATTTTATCTTTTTATTTTAATACTGAAAATGCCCATGGAAGAAAATACAAAATACATCGTGTTTTTTCTCAATTAAATTGTCACTAACAACTTATAGTCCAACAACAACCCTCTTAGACAAGGATGTTAAAGTTCAACTGTTTAACGTAAACAAAAAAGATATGTGGCACTACGCTACGACACTCTTAAACCCAGCTTAGCCTCTTTTTGCAGAAATTCCAAAAAAACATTCCTGTCAAACGAAAATTACCAAATCAAAACACGTGTTTTACTGTTGTGCATCCCCACTCCTCCATGTTGAGGTGATAGTAGTTCAAGAGGAGGGTGCATGGATGTTAACCAGGGTCGGATGTACGTTGTTCAAGTGGTACATCATTGGGGTCATTGTCGTTTTGTACTTGTACACAACTTCGCTGAATTTACAACAAACCGTGTCATTTTTTAGCTTGAAATGGTCCCGTGCCAAACTTCGCCTTGACCTCTTCACTTTTACGTTTGATATCTGTGGCAGCCATGACATGCCATATTTCTGTTTTGTCTGCCTCCTAAAAGTAGTATTGCCCCTCGTTAGCAAGATGTCTCATTGCTGCCACGTAGTGAAATTCGCTGCATCGCTTCAAGACTCATACTACACAATACAACCTCTATTTACGTTACGTTACCTTTGATCGGTAGAAATTTCATGTGATAGACAAAATCCTCAACAATCAGTTATCGATTATCAATTAATCATTCCCATCCCTATTAGAGACATACGACTTTGATACTTAAGATAGTTACTCCATTTTGCTTCTAATCCGAAAAGGAAGCATTTACATATGATCGACCTCCAGCTTCAGTCCAAACTATCCGCAGTGTCGGCCTTCACAAATCAAAAGCCTCAAACCCTACATGTAAAGGAGGACAGTGAGTTGGCAGGTTGCTCTGATGCCCAGGGGCCCTGATGGACACAGCTCTTGCGCCTGCAGACAAAGGCGATGAAAACAACATGAATACAATTATAACTGGCTTCATCTCTACTGTTTGGCCTGTCTGCGTAATGCTGTACAGGCAGTGTTTTTCTTAAGCTTTCTGGTGCTTGCCAGTTATCACTTCCTGGTTTAGAGGGGGTGGTTGGGGATTAGCTCTGTCCATCTGCTGGCCTGGCCTCCTCCGCCACTGGTCTGACTGGGCGGCTGAAGAGTGGGTTGCAAGGAGAGGGGGAGGCAATGCTGTTATGTAATAATGTTAATGCCTTTGGACCTTGACAGATGTGCTGAGGAGTACTTTGCTTGGAGAGAGTGTTGTGGGCTTGTGCATTGCCATCACTCTCTGTCTCTCTGTCCATCTGTCTCCCTCTCTGTCTCTGTCTGTCTCTTTCTTCCTGGTAGTTTGGGCAAAATGTAGAACTACTCCTACACTACTTGGATTTGTGTAAGTCTTTAATAATTCATGGCATTCTCTGGCTGAAATTCCATCTCATAGTCGCCTGCAGATGGCGTATTCGTGCAGATGGGAGTAGCTGAAGCAGAAAAAAGGGTTGCAGCAGACAGAGCTGCAGTTGGTTGTTGACTGTGAACTGCAGCAGGAGTCAACGGCTGAAAACAAGACTTCAGTGTCAAACTGTTCACTGCCAGTTGCACTGAATCTCAGCTGGTGACAGGAAGTGAGTGTGAAAGCATATAAGATAAAATACAGTGGTTGTTTTCCTCTCTATCAGATTTTTATATAAGCTTAGTGCTGCCACCAGTGCCTTTTCTCTGTCTCGTCACAGTTTGTGAGAATAGGATTAGGTGGCATTAAAAGACCTGGATGAACAAACTCTTGGCACCAATAACAAGCTGTCTTTTCTCTTTCACTCTCTCTTCTCGCTCTTTATTTTCTCCCTCCCTTCTCTTCCCTCTCCCCTCCTCTCCCGCTGTGTATGGGTCGCTGGCCTGTTTCTCGCTCGGTTAGCCTACCCTGCTATTAGAGGTCTGGACGGATGAAGAGAACAGAAAGAGGCGGGGGTAAAGAATAGATGGTGTGCTCTCAACCAGGCCAAAACTCAGATTTGGGGACAAAAAGAGGAAAATCAAGCAGGACATGGAGAGTCTGAGTGGAATGGACTGAAAACAAACACCCCTGCTGTGCTGCTTATGCTGACAGCTTGGTGTTTGAGATAATGAAATCCCATTTTCATCAACGGTGCCAGATTTTTAATGTAGCATGAAATAAGTGCTATGGGAATAGGCCTATATCTTTTAAAAATTACACCTTTTAGTCCATGCTGATTCTCTTGGCTTCAACCAAACAGCTAGGCAGAAAGATCATTCCAGTGGTGTCAAGGAGGATTTTATTCAGAGTTTAGGACTTTAAGGCTTTAAAAATGTAGTAAAACCTGCTTAAAGAGAGTTTTACTGTCTGTTTGAGAAGTGTAGACTTTTGTTCCCAATGAAACTAAAAATATTTGGCTATAAACACTAAATATTTATGAATTTTTGGAACACAAGAAAATATAGCCAATATTGTTCATTTATTAGATGAAGAAAATAGGCTGAAAATCCATATTTTCTTTTGTGAACTACACAAACACACGGTGGTGGGGCTTACGCTGACCACTAGTGTAACCCACCGTCTCCACCGATGTTTTCCTTTTTCAAACATTGTCTTTTAATTTTCTCACATCATCTTCCACTTTCTCGTGTCCCGAGTCCGATGCTGCGCATGATGTGCCTGTACAGTGCTCAAGTGACCGGTCCGCAGCACAGAAGGTTTTACGCATTAATTCCCCTGAGCTGAGCGCACACTAGACACAGAAACACAGACTGCAGGCAGCAAAGATATCCCCGCAGATTGTAACAGGTTTGTTATCATTTTAACCTTAACTGCTGCAGGAAAAGCAGCGTCCTGCTTATGAAGGAAAACACAAAAGCCATACATTTTTCTTTCACAAAGTTATTTTAAAGATCAGCTCCATGAGTGCTGAGAAAAGAGACGAGGAGGACCAGCACAGTGAAATGCCCACAGACCGGACATTTTGGCTGTGATATTTTCATTTGCTAGATAACTACATGCCGTACCGGCAATAAGTCGGCAAATTCAGGTTAAGGTAAACCCTGAGGGGTGGATTAAAAAATTCTGATTGATGAATAAAATCTGTTTTTTCTTGTGAAATATTCAGTCTTACCGTGTTACCAGTGGCACCATGATCATTAAAAAAAAAAAAAATCCCACTGTTTGTCCAATCATGGCTTAGAGATGATAACGAGGCAACTGTCAAACTTTTTGGTTTTAATTTTTTTACCCTCTCCAAGAGCAGAAGATTGTGGGTGAAATGGTGTGTTTATGTGTTCTGAAGTCATTTTGTCCAGCTGACTAGTTTACTACCTACAGTAAGAGCCAAGTGTTAATCAAAGTCCA
>JAQFJA010000004.1:19647742-19657819 GCA_029874485.1 Naso brachycentron
AAGCGAGCCAAGAAAAATACAAACGTAACTGACCAAATGCTCATGAACTGAGTGTAAGTGTGAGAATCGGTTAAGTGCTGGCCTATCAGAGGCACTTTTGAGCAAAAGAGAGTAAAATCTTCTATCGCAAAGTCTGCCAATATGATCATCTTCTTCATATCCCTCGAGTGCCACTCCACATTCAATCATTAGCTGTTGATTTGCAAGTGATTTTATTTACATTCTTGAGAGGCAGTAATGGTTTGAAGTTCATCCTCGTGGCGGCTGATGTGGCTATGTTATCTGGGAGCTCTGCAATGGAATGATAATTGGCCTTGAGATGTGACTGCGAGAGGGATGCTGGACAAACAGAGCTGCTCTAATTATACACAGCTCCTTCTTCAAATGAAGAGGATAAAAGCTAATGAATCGCACACAGGCCAGCACAGGGGCTGTCTAATGAAGAGCGAGTGAGCGGCAGAGAGGGGAGCGTTTGCGAGAGGGAGAGCGTGTTTGTGTGTTTACGGCATGCTCGAACAATTCTGTGATCTCATCACCGTGTCTAAAAAACAACTTACTATGCAGCGGATCATGTTTACAGAAGTCTGCATTCATTGTAGGTGGCTCAGAGAGTCCAGGCGCTCAGGAAAATTTCACTAATTAATGCTCCAAGGGTCTCAATTGTTGTTAATGGTGACGAGAAGGAGGAGGGGAACTCGGGAGGAGCAGGAGAAGGAGTTTAAATCAGGACATTACAGTGTGGCGGGTCAATAGAGTGACTAAGTCACGCCCCTTCCGTTGCACCTCATGGGACCTTATTTCAGGAGAATACAAACAGTCATCAATGGAGAGAGACAAATGATTTTTTTGATCCTGTTTAAATTGTGCCGCCAATCCCAAATATGTTGTTTGTCAATCTTACAAATAAAAGTAGAAGTGATGGTAAACAAACTAAAGTCCAACTTAGTTTATGTGAAACTTCACAATTTGTCTCTCTTCACTGACTGCTGTATATGTTTTGTTTTAGATAAGGTCCCGTGGAGTCCGCCTGAAGGGCGTCACTTAGGCTGGATTGCACTGACATGGATTAATTTAGTCTAAGATTAACTCTAACCAAAGTTTAGATAAACTAGGTTTTAAAATATGTTAATCCAGATTTAAATAAAGCAGAGCTCTGTTGCACCATGTAAAAATAATCCTGGTTTAGTAAAGCTAAGATTATTTATTTAAACTGATTTTAAACTGAGTTTAATTAATAGGGACAAGCTAGCATATCAAAATTAAGATGAATAAATAAATAAATAAATAAACGAATAAATACGTAAATATATAAAGAAATAATCCCTATGCTGTCCTGACTGAGTAAGTTAAAAAAAAAGTGTGATGGAGGGGGGCTGTTAAATGTTGAAATGGATGCTTTTTCAAAACAAAAAGTTACGTTGTTGTTGTTGGCTAGCTAAAAATTTTGCTGCCTCAGCAGTACTTGTGATGGCTGTAACGGCCATGTTTGACAGCTGGTTCAACCCTCCTGCTCTGCTTCAAAACAGTTTTCTTGGTGAACAGTATCTTGACAGAAATTCATCGTTTACATAGGGTTGAGCCTGTCTCTCAGTATTCTCTGAGGGAAATGATTATTTTGGTCAGTCCTTCTTAAAATGCACGTTATGAAAGTTAAACCTCCTCAACTGCACGTTTAAAGTTAACAAGAGATCACAATTTAAGTTGGAGTTTTAAGTTTTGGTGCAACTGAATTAAATTTAATCTAAGTTTAGTAAAAACCAGAGTGAAGTTTAAAGAGAGAAATTTAATCTTTTTTAATTTTAAGATAGTTTTAAAGTTTCTTGCAACTTCATTTAAACTTAAACCATGATTGAATCCTGTTTAAAAGTTAAACCTTGTTGCTGCAATCTAGCCTTTGCTACTTTATCGATTTATTTGCCTCCACACCAGGTCAAATGTCAGCTCACTTTTATTCAGAATTTTTCTGAAAGTCTTCTTTTTATGTGGAAAATGTTCCCTCCTCCTATCTTGAGAATCTAATCTGTATCAGTGACCAGTAACTGGCAAATGTGCCGATGATTTTACACTCAGACTGAAGTGACCCTGACCCTTGCACATTCCTTACTTATCTTCAAAACCTGCTGTCCAGTCAGCTGGTCTCTGCTCAGCATTGTCGCCTATGTGCTGGTTTTTCTTCTGTGCGCCGAAATCGATTGTGATTGAGCAGACTTTGATATTCGAATCGGCTGAGCATGCAGCCTTGACCTGGAGCCTGAGGCTTAATTTCAAGTCTGTCAAACAAGACTCCCACCACTGCTGTGATGCCGGAGTCACGTTGATCGGAGGGTGCAAACTTTCTCCTGTAATTTCATGAATAAGTTGCCTCCTTCTCGGGACAAGTGCACCTGCTAACTTGGAGGAGACTCTGTTTCGTGCCAAAAAGCTGTCCGCATGGGCTTGATGCTCCTAACACGACTGGTGGTAGTGTAGGTGGAAGAGGAGGGGGCGGGGGGGGGGGGCTGCTGTTTCACCTTGTCTCCTGTTATTTATTAGGCTTCTGTCAAGGCTTAGGCAGTAGGCAGGTGTACATCCCTCCTCCTCCTCTCCCCATCCGGGCCTTATGAGTATAACCAGGGGCAAAATTCTCCATTACTGTCAGTCTGAATCTGTTGCCGTCACATTAGCCCACGTCACACAGTCATTAATGCATTAGGCCTTGTTTGAGTGCCAGTTATTTGCATTGGCTTTTACACTGTCTATTTGCCCTTGTGCTAAAAGCTGCCTCGGCTGAACCTATTGACCATTTAACAGTTCAATAATGAAGCGATCCCTGAGGATGAATTAGGCCTCAGTGGTCCTGTTGAATAATGGTTATTAGGACGTGAAAAAAACAACATATATATACGTTTTCATACCTTTTTAGGAGAACACACACCTCATACTAACTTTTATTTACCTCCTGTTTGTTTTTAATGCAGCTGTGTCCCTCCAGCATATGATTTCACCACTAACAGCCAAGTACACTATTATCCACCCTTATCCTCCACTTCTTCCTCCCAAAGCGGAATGTACCTGATTATACTCCTATCGGTCACACTCTGGCGCCTATTTGGAGGCTGTTATCTGTTTGCAGTGGAGACTCCTCTGGGAAGCATACAGCCGATAAGAGACTGTTGTTCTGTAAACAGCCCTCTGACCTCCTCAGGCTGGGTTTGGCTCCTCTTCAGATGGGTCTCTTTTGTGTTGGCCCAAAGCTCAAACCTCTGCATGACCGATTCCCCCGGGGAGGTTTAATGGCATTACTGTACACTCCACACTATGCGCGGTGGTCACTGAGAAGCTGTCAGTGCCTGAAAGGAGGGTGTCCATGCCTTCAGAAGCAGAGGGAAAGATGTAGAGTGAAACAGCGGGGACTCTGTTGGTGAATAGATGGACTCTTGTCTCCTGCTAAACATTTAGAGAGTGAGGGTGATATGTTATTTAAATGACCCCTTTATATCTTTAAACTGGATGTTGCTTATAGGAATGGGATTGTCTGACGATGCAGTGGTATTTTCCTTCAATGTCTTCAATGTTCTTCCGGCTGAGTCCTTAAACTCATCGAAAACTGACATGACACAAGTGCTTTAATCACTTTTCAAGGGAAAACTCCTCAAACTGCTTGACAGTCCACTATCAATGATTTGTCCACCAATGTCACCTCAGTTTTTGACACATTCCTTGTTTAATTTGCCTGCGTGTTTGGCAAGCGATGCATTAAAAATCAGTAGCCAGAGGCTGTGCTGCAGTGAACTGCTTCACTAAATCACTTTCGGTGTTAAACACCGCTTCATCGACACGGCTATTGAGACGCACAGCTGCGGGGCCCATGCTAAAGACAGAGCAAACACGAAACAATAACTGGGAAAGATGATGCTGCGCTTGAAGCTCGACTCCCACCCTGTAATCAGAGTTTGCCACGCTAAAGAAATTACAGGGCACAGGAGTCATTAGGAGTGTTGGTGCAGCTCCGCATTGAAAAAACGGAAACAAAGTTGAAAACACATGTTTTTTAGAATAATGCACATCTGAATAAACAAACCAGTGAAAATCTGACAAGTTGATTGTAATGATAGTACGCTGCCGGCCGGGAGGATAAAGTCAGTTGGATGTGATGTCTCTGTGAGGTATTATGGCAAAAGGAGTAATTAATGTGGAAAGCTTCTTGCAGCAGTTGGTTTTGCTCATATAAATATAGTGCTTTACGTTAACAGGTTAGAACAGAATTAACATTTTTGTTCTACATCTTAGATACTATTAAAGTGAAACAATCTCACTTTGTAGGATTGTAACATTTAAAGCAGTTTGTCTAGTTGTTTTTCTGCAGCCAGTAGCCATAAGAAAACAACTCTGCTCTTTACAGCTAATGTGAATGTTTTCCTGTGGTGTGAAATCCTAACTCACTGCTGAAGCTGTGGTTTGACTAAAATGCAAACATATCTTTTCCCTGTCTAACTAAGTCTTTGAGCGAGTCCCAAGGCTTACTGACTGTTTCCCTGTTGCCATTTCCAGATCCCTAAGTGGGGCATTTTCATAATATGATCTCCGCTGGAGGTAGAGAGACATTTATAAAATGAAGCAAGGACGGAAAAACCCACCATATTGTCTTTTTTCCCCACCTACCCCCTTTTTTAAAAGCACTACACTAAGTCTAATTAGCTCTATGTCGTTTAACTCTAATATTCGTTATCATCATTATTTGAGTCACATTTCACTACTTGCGCAGCTGCACACGCTTTGTTATATGCTGCAATAGTTCAGCTTGGTTGTTTTTACAAAGACCATGTCAGCTGTGAAAAGTGATGTCTGTAAAAACTTTGACAAAAAAAGACGACGGTAATGTGCAGTGCAAGATATGAAGCGTTAGACTTGTTTGTCATGGAAATATTAGTTCGATATTAAACCACATGCACTTAAAGCACAAGGAGAGACCAGTGGAGACTGTCACCTGGCAGTCTTGCATCACATCATTTGTTAGCCCTGTTGGCACACATCGTTGTGATGATACTAGAACAGAGAAGATTAGCTTGGTAATAATGACAATTGTGACTGGAGATATGCTCCCATTAAGTTTTGTGGAAGCAGAAGGCTTCCACTTAACATATAGTGTAGGTCTAGACCAGGGGTTCCCAAACTTTTCAGCCCGTGACCCCCAGAATATCAGTGCCAGAGACTGAGGACCCCATGGGCCCTGGAGGTGGCACATAACATTGTACACAGCCGTGAAAACGCACTATTAGGCCTACACAGGCATCAATACAACACAAAAGAACAACAGCCCAACAGCAATAAGATTGTTTTTAAGTACTTTAAGAAAGAACATAACCAGAATTTGTTCAAAAAGGGGTTAAATATGCAATTATAAATTATTTTTCAAAATATTTTGTTTTTTGGAAAGCAGCTCGTGGCCCCCCTCTCTGTGTCTCGCGCCCCTCACGGGTGCCCCGGCCCCCACTTTGGGAACCACTGGTCTAGACCACACTTAATAGTTAGAATACATTAAATTTATTAGAACCCAACAATTGAAGGGTATTCGCCCATGAACAAGCACTTTGCAACAGCCCCATAGCCAACTATTTACTTAGCTCATGTATTGTATTGTTTAGGTAAGAATTAATGATCATTATAATTGTCAAATAACGAAGTACTTGTTCCATAGGTAATTAGATTACTTAAGTATTGAAAATACTGAAAATGCCCATTGCTGCAGAAACTGTGTCTAAAGCAAATGGTTGGCAAAACTTAATGGAACTCTGAACGTGAACAGAATAAAGTGTTGATATTGGGGATTTTTTGAAATAACACCCATGCCTCCCTGGGACAGGCCAGCGTGGCTCATCTTTGGAGCAGCTTGGCCTTATTTGGTCGCTGGGAAGTTGCAGCAGCATCAAACATTGCAGATCAGGCTTGCAGAAGCCTGGTGAGACAGAGGCGCACAGGCTGGGTTCAGAGGATGAATAATTCACTCCCATGAGCCCAGACTTCTTGCCGTGAGACTAATATTCAACAGCACCTGTGTGTCTGAAAATCTCCCCCCTTCAACTTACCAGGTTCCTCTCCCTGGGGAAAACCTCACCCCGGCATCACCCCAGCTGTTCTTTTCCATAAACTGTCAGAGTAGCACTGTCGTGGCTGGAATGACAGAAATGTACAGCGGGAAGCTGGTTAAGTGTGTACACTAAGCTGCTGTGTGACTGGACTTAGAAATACTGAGAAAAGTTTAAATAATTAGAGCTTGATATCCAATCTCAATACTTTATTTGGTAGACAGAAACATGTTTGTAGCAGCGAGCTTTGAAAACAATCAGACACCGAGCTGGAATCAAGTTTGTCCGCTTGTTGATTATTCTTTGATCATACGCCTGATTGAAATCAACATCCTGCCAACTGAGGAAACATTCTCACCACAATGTGCATTTAGTAGCTTTTTTCATGTCGTATGCTCTTGGTCTTTAGATTGCATAGTTGTCATTGCATTGTAGATGTTGAAATATCCATTTTTCATGAGTGCTGTAAGGAATTTTATGTGTTAAATGCACCTTGCAGTGAGATTGTTTACCAAACTGCTGTTTCCAAGGTCAAAAATGCTGAATATAAACATTTCTCCATGTATAACATTTTATTTTTACACAAGTTTGTGTACATCATTTTAATGATGGAACCTAAAGTCATGATTTGGTTCTAGTATACAGCCGTTTTATGACGATACATAGCGCAGACACTGCTGCTGATCAACTCCAGGTTGAGTTTTCAAAGATAGTGTTACTGTCGTTTTTTGTCATCACGTGCCATTTTTTAGGCCATTGTTTTATGCATAACAATGCCATGACTGCACTGACTTTGGTTTCAAATCAACAAGCTGAAATTTCTTCCGTTTTTCCTCTCTTCCTATCATCCTGCATTTCATCATTCAGCCTTCATTTCTATAATTATCTAAACAAAAGACACTCGAGCGTTGACAGATCGACTGCGTCCAAGCATGCGAGTGTGTGGGTGTTTGTGCACATAAACACAGACTGTGTTTTGTGTGTGTCTCTCTGATGGTGGACACTTCCACAAGTGTGCATGTGTGATGTGTGCTGGTGTCTTGTGTCTATGCCGTGTGTGTGCTGTGATTTCCTGCATGTCAGGTAGCCGACCCTTCTCGGGCTTATTATCAAGGATGCGACAGAAGGCGGCAGGCAGCAGAGTCGATGGCGTGATGAAACCTGGGTCCTGGCTAATTGGTGACACCATGGTGTGAGGGAATGAGAGAGGCAGTAACCAGACTGGCAGGACGAAAGGAGAGGACAGCGGGCCCAGCCCTCACACCGCTGAATTAAGCCCGTCATGTTCATTTGTAGAACACACAGAAGGAGAGAACACCTACACTCTTCTTATCAAAATCCTGCAAATGTAAAACTCCCCGCTGGTCGACCAAAGATAGCCCCCGTAACCATGCTTTCTACTGAGCCCAGTTTTCCTTTTTAATCTTCTCCTTTTCTTTATACCTTGTCAAGTCTTTCTCTCTTGCTCTCACTTTCAAAGGGTGAAAGTTGGTTGAAATGAGCTTTGGCCCCTTTTCTTCTTGCTCAGTTTTATCATGGATCAACATGTACATTAGGTAACATAACCAAGTGATGTATGCATGTAACAAAAGCTGGTAGGTAAGCCTGGGCGATACAGCTTAAAAACCTATTGCGATAGTGAAGTTTCTTATTGGTCGATATATTAACATTTTAACATTTTTTTGATAAATAATCATCAGTATTGTGGATAAATGGGTAAAGGGTCAATAAAAGAACAACAAGACAAGTCTGATAAGTTCAGAAAATCGCATCACTTTACCGAATTGAAGCCTTTTTAACCAGGAAAAGACAACAATTACGCCATATAACGATATAACCATACCCAAAACCTGTCATGATATCTTGTCTCATATCACAATACGATACAATATCGATATATTTCCCAGCCCTACTAGTAGGCTCTAATCAAAATCTCAAGTTGATCCTCTGATAAATAAAAAGTTAAATACATGAGCAATATGCACCCTTACTGAAATCCCCTCAAATATTTTACTGCTACAGCCTTATTTGTTTGGTGTAGCCAGTGGCATATTGTGGCTGCTGTAAATTAAAGTTGGCAAACTTTGATAGGGCCTGACCGATATACCGGTTTGCCCATCAGCTGATATTGGCCTATTGCAGACATATCGGTATCCACATATATGGATTTTTAAGGCTGGAAAAAATGCTTGAACTAGTGATATAAAGTAGTTTGTCCATAAATATTATATTGGCTGACATATCTGAAATAAAATTTTTTCTTACTCCCTAATATCGGCCTTGACATCAGCCCCAAAAATCCCATATTGGTCAGACCCTAAACTTTAAATAGATGTAGCTGTGTAACATACATAACTGCGTCATGCAATGACTGTAGCATTTACCATTAGCATCAACTTTAGCACTAACCGGGAATTGCCACTAATCACCGCTGTAACGTACATAAGCGATACATATATTCTAAATATATACAGTAGTAAATAGGCTTGCAGAAAGTGTTGGCTTTACTGAATGAGGATTTTTTTCTGTTTGTCTCTAACATTTCTGCTGCCACCTCGATACAAATGGAGATGGATGCAGTTTTTCGCTGGGGTGACAGCTTTGGGACAGCTGACTGGTCGGGGTGGGGGTTCTTGGGATGCTAACTTATTTAAACACTCATTCCAATTTACTACCTATCACACACCAACTTCCATTCTCAAATTAAATATTTTAAAGTTTCTTTGCTCACATACCAATGTAGACTCCATGAGGTATATATATCAGTTACTCTTCAACATCCACATGAAGCATTCTTCACATCAGCAAATATTAGATCCACTCTGCAGCTTTTATTTATTTATTTAACCTTTATTCAACCAGGAAAGTCCAATTGAGACTAAAAATCTCTTTTTCAAGGAGACCTGATCAAGGGGACAGCTGGATGAACGCAGCTACAGACAGAAACCATTAAATCCAGGGGTGCTGGAAGCATAAAAAAGTGGGTGGAACAAGTTGTCAGGGTCGGGGGCTTCTTACCCAGAAACTTTTTCACAGAGAAGATGTCATTTTGTGTATGCTGATGCATTTTCATATGTAATTGATACTTTGATACCGCTGTTACAAAGAGACTCGGCTGATAGTGTGTTAAAATTAACCCATTCCCTCTACCAGCAGTGATTATTACTTATTTTGTTCTTCTTAAGAATGTTCTCATGTTCATGTTTCTGGGGAAGCAAACATATCACCCAGGAGATGTTAGCCAAAATATTGAGAATTTTAGCCTCCTACCTCATCTTCCCTCCTCAGCAAGGCAACGTTAGCTGTGCTTTGTTCTATATCTCTAGAGATGCGGGTGCTCTGTGTCTGCTCATTGAGATTTAAGTGCATGGACTGGGTTAGGTAGCAGTGAAAAAGTGGTATGGACTTTCATTAATTTAAGCATTCTGCCATTGAGAAAGTGGACTGTATTTGACCAACAGCACTCTGAAAACAGCGCTGGGGGGTGGGCTGGGGATCTGATCACATGGTTCTGAAAAGTGAGTGGGACTTGTCTCACTTTTATCCAAAAGTTTCGACACCCATGATTAAATCCACACAAAATAATTATAGTACAAATTTTATTTAAAAAAGAAACAAGAAATATTGCTTTGAAAGCTGGTTTGCCTGTTACTCCTGTTATTTGAAGTTATGACTGGCGTGTTAAGTACATGCCACATTAATCAGAGCACGGAGTCCGGAGCAGATCTCAACCAACAGATAAACTCACTTGGGCTGCAATAGTGTGACGCTTACAACAAACTCAACAGGAACAGTGAGGGCGAAAGAGCATCATCGATCTGTTTAAACTGAATATTCTGTGGCTCAGCTATAAACAGAAAACGGATGATCCATCAGCATGTTAGCTTGTCGTTTACTGCCGAGCCTGTTTATTATAAGTACAAACGTTGTCGGCAGCTAATCTTAAAGATAACATCTGTGTGTGTGTGTGTGTGTGTGTGTGTGGGTGTGTGTGTGTGTGTGTGTGTGTGTG
>JAQFJA010000004.1:19662027-19684683 GCA_029874485.1 Naso brachycentron
TAGTCGCGTTTTTTGCTACCCCCAACACTGGGTGACCCTCAGGAAAATGAGAAAAGGGTCAAAAATGGCTGGAGTTCTCCTTTAAGTCTGATCACAAGCCATTCATTTGAATCGGGTGTGTTGGAGCAGGAAACATCTAAAACATGCAAGTTGAAAGAACACTGCTTTAGCCTTACAACAGTGATAATATTAAAAAATACACCTGTCATTCATTTCCAAATAATTGTTTGTCAAAGCCAAAGAGAGCCACTGCAGAAGGGCAAAAGAGCTGCTAAAGGCTCAGGAGCTGCAGGTTGCAGTCCCCTGGTTTCAGGCCAGCTTAACTGATTTTAATAGACCAAAATCACAACTTGACACATGACATCTATTTGTATGTGAGGATTCCAGTGGTTGTAAGTGCATTGTGGAACGGTTTTGTGTTGGTTTTGTTCCATGTTTAGTCATCTGTCAGCACCCACTGCCAGCATGTCAGCGTGCAGTACTGCCGCACAGCTGGTGTCATGTGGCCGACGAGATCACGCGGTAATTACAGAATCACACGTGATCATGACCTCTCTGAAAACCGAAAAACTGAAGTGTTGACTTCAGGCCTGGCTCCACACATTATGATGTTTCATTGATGTTGTAAAGTAATATACGAACTGGCGTCATCATGGGGTGTTTTTTTCTGAAAATTAACAGGATGCTTTAATGTCATATCTGTGTCTGACTTCCTGTCCTGTTCGATCTGCTCTGTCCTGAATTTATGCACTGCAACAGAAGCCTTACATATCTGCTGCTGAGAGCTACGGATTCCCAGACTTGCAACCAATTTGCTAGAGAATGCAGTCAGTGGAAGCACACACATTGACTTAAGTGAGACCTATCAGCTTTGCGGTCAACCAGTCACGCATCTGGCTAATTTGAGGGGTTAGACTCAACGTAAAGACAGGTTGAAATGTGAAGTTTGGTCGCTAAATTTGGCTGAAAAAACAAGACTGTTTTGTTTCAAATGCATTTATATGTGTGCATTTAAATGTGAAACAAGTCCAGACCTCATATGGAAAAATAACCACTGTATTTTACTTTGCATGCCAAATTAGCTGCATTTAAAGCTGCCAGTCTAGACATACTTTAACCTGCAAATCATCTCATAAATCTTTCCAAGAAGCTCCTCATCCTGCCTGCGATGTCAGACAGATGAAACTGTAGCCCACCCGCGTTCCCTGCGTGTTCTCCTCACGCTAATGTTGCCAAAGCCTGAGGACATGACGTTTGCCTCCGGAGGCAACGAATCTCCGGCGCATAGACAGATCTGCGGAGACAGAGAACACTTGGGAAGACGGATACCTCTGCCAGGCGCCTGCTGCCATTTAAGAGTCTCACCCTGCTCTGAGCTGACATTTCTGTTTCACCATCTCCCGTCCGACTCATTGCCCCCGCTCTGCTGCTGTCACTGTAAACTTGTGTACAGAAAAAAAAAAACAAGGGGATCTAGATGTGATAGCGGGGAAGCAAAGCACAAACAGAACCTGTAACCTCACAGCACACGTCTTTGAGTTGTCCTTCTTTAGCAGTCAGCCACACTGGGGTTGCTGCAGAAAGTACGGTGCAGCCTTGCTCCCGGGGGAGAACAGTGAGCCTGATGAGCTCCCCATGGCCAGGCCAGGTGTTTCTGTTGGAGTCATGGGGGCAACGCAGATCCGCGGTGCCATGGGAGGGAGGATTGACATGATAACACAGCCTACCAACTCCCTGCGCCACCCAGCAGCACGGCCACACAGCTTAATCCTCTCTCCACGAGGGCAGAGCCGAAACACTTGTTCCATCCCTTCCTCGCTCAATCCTCTGTCAAAACAAGGGGGTTTTGTCAGCCACGAGGAGTGTTGCATCCCTCTCAGTCCCTGCCAACGGAAGCGCTATTACTGCCTGCCAATGCCCTGGGAAAAAAAAAGAATACCCAATATGCATATTATTCTAATACCAGCCGTCAGTGCCTGGAATTACTCGGCATGATAGCATAATGAATGCTGTGCCTTGTAGGTTTCCACATAAAGCTGTTTTGCCACTCTGATGAATAATTCATACTAGCCCAGAGGCAATGAATCAACCAGGCAAGAACTAAGAAAATTAGCCACCAATTAGTGTTTATTTATGGAGATATGTGTGTTTTACTCTCTATCTCGCCAAAAATACATACATGCAAAGTAAAGTTTTGGGGACCCTCCTGACCTTGGGAATACAAATGAGCAGAAGGGTGGAGAGGAGGAGAGGGCTTGACTGTTGGATGAATCAGATGCCCCCTCCCTCCCTCTGTCAGTCGGGTTATTGGGCTCTGTGACTCTTGTCTCCGCCGGCCTCCAGACATACAGTATCAGAGTCAGCCTCTCAAAGCACATTGATTCAATCTCTCAGTGCATGATATGTAAGGGACTTTGTTGACTGAGGGGATGTGATGTGAGGTTTTAATGCCACCACATGTGAGCTAAACCTCCGTCTCCTTGGAGCTCGCAGCCCCCACCTCCTCCACCATTTCCTCCACCACCTCCCCTCGGCTGTTTCTAGCCCAGCGCACTGGCGGCTTGCCCGGATACATTGGTAGTCGTTAGTTGTCACTGGAACGATGTGACACGTCGCTCTGATTCGCGGCGACTGTTGTTGAAAGTGATCGTTCCTGCCAAGGAGAAGCCCTCACCACGGATAAATGGACACTGAACAGCATGTGAACGGAGAGATAAAAATGGCAGAAGGAAAATAAACTAGTCAGCCTCGGAGTCAAGCCTAGCATCCCAGCACCACATTCTTTGGGGTTTTGGGAGAAGACACATAGATATTTGTACATCTTCCATTTTTCTGACTGATTTTCCACTGATTTCTCATTTGTGCTGAAAAGAAAAAGATTTGCCTAAAGTTGAATGCCTCACTCTTCGAATTTGGGAGGAGGTGAAACTCTCATAGGTAGTTTTCTCAAGGTCAATGAGTAGAGAAGATATCTCCAGCCAATTCAATGAAAGACAAACAGACATGAGTGAAGGATGGGTTTTATGAGAATCAGACAAGCTGTCGACAGGAGGATAAAGAAAAAAAAAAAACCCTGCCAGATATTCATGAGGATAACTCTCCGGCGTCTGCGCTCTCCTTTTACTTCTTTGTAAAGCTTTGATTGTGAGGAAATATGCTGCTGTGGATGTCTCGTCCTTTTCATGAGCTCCAAATGTGGAGTTTCGGAGCCGCAGTGACTCAGACATCGTGCGAGCCGGAAGATAAGGGAGGCCAGGTGACAGGCAAATGTTTCAGCTCCCTCTGACTTGTGAGATGAGTGCTTTTCATGTCAGGCCATTTGCTTTAGTTTTTACATGAATAGGATCAAAAGAACTGAGACAGTTTAAAGGTGCTAAGGCACAGTTTAGACAAAATGCATTTGGAAGAAATTGGCTTTTTATCACCTTAACTCTGACCTACCAGCTGGTCTTCTGCTTGGTAACTTTACTGAACTTGAAATTGTTGAACTTTGATTATAAATTTGAATGAAAATATGGAAACTGTTGGTCTTTAAATATGACACATTCTTCCTTTGTGTTGTATTTAGGGTAGTGCATTCTATTAAATGTTTGTCACTATTCTCCATATTACTCAGTGAGCTGTCAGAGTCTATATTTACATGCAAGCAACCCAGTTTCTTGAGTAATCAGGTTTGGGCTCAACACTATTAAACTTTAACTTGGTTAGAATAACCTGGTTAAGCTGCAGTTTGAAAAATTAAGTGAAAAGTGGTTGCGGGTGACATTATGGTCTGTTTTTCTCAGAAAGGTGGCAGCCAATTAGCCAGCTAAGATTTAATACTTTTTCCTCATGATTGTTTTGAATCTCTTGCACCATCTTGTACTGTTTACTTGAATTTCTTCAGCTGTGAGCTACTCCTCCATTTCCTGTATGCAGTGTATTGTGGGAGAAGAGTATGCATCAACAGCACACTCGGAAATTAATCACATGATGCATGCTGTCTGGTTTGAGTATACGTTATTTAGTGACGTTTCCGATGTGAAATACGTAGTCTTGATGTTGGGATTGTCATTAAGAGCATGTTAGAGGGCTAATGTTAGCATTTAGCTTAAACACAGCCTCACAGAGATGCTAGCGTGTCTGTAGACACTTGCTGGATATGCTTTTTGATGCATCTGATTGTTTCTTGACATCATTTATATCGTCTTCGTAAACACTTGAAATTAAGTGGAATTTTTTTATACAAAGTTAAATGCACTGTATGTCATAATGTTTTGTTTTTTATTTGTATGGTAACTTAATTCTGATATTTCATAATATTCTATTGCTGCTACATCCGTCTGCTTTTCTACAGCTCAAGGGTTTTCCCTTTAGCTGTTGTATAAGATTATTTTGTCCTTACATATAATGTTTTTCTAAATTGAAATTGAAGGTGTAAGGTGAGGGTTTTATGAGCTGTAAAACATTTTAGATGAACTTGTGATTTTAGGTTTTTTAAATGAAACCGACTTGACTTGACTCCACCTTTGTGTCTGTTGACAGGACGCTGCAGGTTTAGAGAAATTTTCTGGCGAAAGGGAGACCCAGTTTCAGAGTATCAAGGGCTTGTGTAAACAGCTTAACTCAAATAAGACCTTAACGACTCTTTAAGGCCCACAGCCAGGTTACTCCGTGCATGGGAGCGTAACCGCTATGTTGCAGCAGCCACATCACCGCAACAAATTGCTGTGGATTTCTTGAACGCTGTGATTAAAGTAATTCTAAATTTTGACTTCTTGTAAAACACCCCTCCTGTTTTGGCTGGTAGCTGTCAGATCTGGTCTCTCAGTTGAGCTGTAGTAAACTTGTCGACTTCTTGCAGCGTCCCTGTGTCATCTGCCGTGCTACGGAGATGATGTGATTCTGTTATGAGTCATGAATCACTCTGCTATCATGTCTTCTCATGAAAACTCCAGGGAGGACAGCTCTTGTCACAAGCCATTGTGGTTTGTTCCATCAGACTGATGTCTAAGTGTCTGTTGTGTTCTCAGCCAGTAATTAGCCACAGCCCTACAACCCCAATAACACAATTATATCTGGGGCTGCTACTTTCCTGCACACCCACAGCAATAATGAATGAACTGCAGGTTAATGAAATGTGTGTGTGAAACGGAAGAGGCCTCTTGAAAAAGTTTCACACATCTAATTCATTAACAGCCGAAGCCGAAGGCGCATCCACAAAAATGATCCAGGGCTAAATTTGCCGCTTACTTCGCAAATTCTCACCTTAATCATTAAAAAATAAAAACATGTGAATGTCGAAATGAGGCGCAGCTTGTTAATTTCATGCACGAGATGGATAATGTGCTCATATCTTTTTGGAAAATACAGCTGAATGTTCATGTTTTCCTTTTAAGGAGCACATGCTTCTCAGGCAGCAGCCACCATCATACTCACATTTGTCATGTGGAAGCTTTGAGGACTTTGCCAACACCTCAATCTGTTGGATAAGTTTGTGGTTTGTGCGTTGTTTGTTTGTGCATGCATATGGTTTATCCCAAGAGCCAGAGTGTTAGTTAAAAGTTTCCATTGTTTACGCTTCACTGAATCCATGTTTGTATTTGGAATAAGTGCAGATTTAATTGCCGGAGATGCAAATTCAGGCGTTTTCGAAGCCAGCAGTGTTTTTTCCCCCCCTGTGGCGCCAGGTCAGCGCTACAGATGGTCACACTGTAAAATTCCTTGTTGGATTTTCACTTAAACATCTGGGTGCTGGAGTTCATATCCACTGTGAGTCTCTCCGGCCCTATTTTGTTTAATCACGTGTGTTTTCTCCGGTTTTTCTTGCTATATTGGAGCGGCCTGCACAAGGTGAGCTAACAAACTTTCTGAAGTCACAAGTGGGAAATAACTTCCTGGTGTTCTTCCAGGCTCCATCTGAAGAGTCAAAGTCATTGTTAGAACCTCACAGCTTTGTGTTCAAAAACAAAATGAAAGCGAGACTGCCTTTTTTTAACATTCCCTCTTTACTCAAGCCATCAGATGATTTACCACTCCTGTTATGTACATACGAGAGAAACACAGCAGAACCATCTGTCCTCTCTGCTGCTTTGTTTCCTCTGGGTGTGAGTGGTCGTACCAGCCTGGGAGGCAGGTAGACTGATGCAGGCGACGAATCGAATGAAAGCAAGGGGACGGACGGTGACTGCTGATCTGCACATGGGTGACAAATTAAAGGGAAAACCAACACGAAGTGTCTTGGCAAGGTGTTGGGCTGGAGCCAGTTTATGCCTCTCATGATTATCATTACATTCCAGCCCCAAATGAAGCAGCAGATTTCCAAGTGATCTCTGGAAAAACAGAAGGTCATTTAACCACACTTTAAGCTGCTCTGAAGGTGTCTTATTTCAAGAATCTTTATAAGTTTTAATGAAAATTCTGCACAAAAGGAAAAGACTTTTAGCCTGTTTTCCAAGTTGAGATTGTATTTTTAAATGAAGACAGCTGTAAATGTCATATTTACATGCTCTTATTGTGAAATGCAAGCAAAATATTGATGTGTTAATTCTCATTAGAACATAGTGTTGAAAAGAAACCTTAGGATATGCATATATGATTTTTGTTTTAAATTTTTTTTTAAATATTTTATTTACAGGTTTATAAATACAATAAAAACAACAATAACACTTTCTATGAAGCCTGTCTATAATGCATTCTAACACATTACGAACATCCTTATAATGTGTTATAGGGGCTTATGGTTGGAGTTAACCCTAACCCTAGCTGATCTTTTTCACTCATTATAAACAATGATAATGACAAAACCTCACAATTTAAGAAAAAATCAAAGTTGAATTCAACTGAAATGAAAATCAGCAAACTTGCTCATCCACACCCCGCCTGCAGCAGCCTATGCCCTACATGGGGCCCACCTCTCAGTTTAAGAGCCACTTGTGCAGGAAAAAAAGTATTTTTTTCATTGAGGTGATTAATGGAGCCTTGAGGATTGTGTTAACACAGTCAGAACAGCCGTTAGTGTTGCTAACTGACTGTTGTTGAGTTGTCCAAATGGTCAAATTGTAACATATGAGAGGCAAAAGTGGTGACGCAAACTTTTGGCGAGTAAGAGCCTCCAACAGCTTCACTGCTGTTTTGGATTCCTAGAAACTGGACTGGAGAGATGGAGATCATTCTTTCAAAATATATTTAGTGTTCTGATGGTGGTGGTGCTCTGATTCACTTCATTTTAAACCTCATCAAACCATTCATTGACTGCTCGTCCTTATATAAGCATTTGATTTGAATGGTGTTTTTTCCCGTCATTTATTAGTCTTTTACTTGAGTGTGTGTTGTTGTTTTTTTACAAGTCTATTTATCTGCCGATCTATCCATATTTCTGTCTATAATTTGTCTGCCTGTCTGTCTCATATCTATTAGTGTAGTGTATTCATCTGTAAATGGACTTACGTTAAGGCCTGTTTTGTGCTTTTTGGTGTTAGCATTGAACATGATGCCATACTGATGTGTTTGCAGCCCTGAAGCTTGCAGCTTTTGGTGAGATTGAGCAACCCCCACCCCCCACTTCCTGCACCCCCAGCCTCTGTCTTCCTCTCTCAGTCTCTCTTTCTCCCGCTAATCTCGCATTGCCTGGAGGTACTTTTATGTGTTTTGTGGTTTAGCTCAATTTGTTGATCTGTGCTGTGGTGAAATTCCATCAAAGGGACCGTTTCTTTCCCTACTCTGGATTAGCAGCAATTGATGTAAACTTGACTGAACCTGCCGCTATAAAGACAAAGATGAAGCTAATTTCATCTGAAGTGGCGGGTTGTTTTTGCTTTTGCCTTGAATGAGTCATTAAGACATTTTTATAGTTTCTTTGGTCCAAGTGTCATTAAAAATTATATCATCTGTTATCTTTTAACAGCTTCTGTCTTTTCTTCTTTGATCCTCTCGTCGTCGCATTCATGACAGCCACACACCCTGCAGCATCGGCATGCTGTCCCTGCTGATGTCTGTGACATTTCTGAAACCATGTCAGAAGAGCCTAAACATGGCAGTGAGTGCTGCATTGTTGGGGTGTGAAAGAAGGCTTTGGCAGCTCTTTGTTTTCTGATTGATTCAGCTCTTCTGGCCAAACCAATATAGGCGGAAAGGCCTGTGGGATGGTCAAGCAGAGCAGGCAGCTCACGGTGATGTTTGACCGGATGAGACATTTTTCCTCAAATGTAGGAGCATTGTGAGTATTATGACCGCTGTGGTCACTCACATGATGACACTTCAGACAGACAGATTGACGGATGTCATGTGTTTTTGATTGATAAGCCTCCAGGTGTTGCAAACAAAAACTTTCTTTGTCGTGCTCTGGATTGTTGAGAAACTTGGTTACTATTTTGAAAATAACTGCATTCACCAAACAAGCATGTGACATTTCACGCTGAGACAATATAAAGTGGTATCTTTTATTTTTTTCGCTTTAATTAAGGGCTGTAGTCGCTTTGAGTGCAGAGATGTATTAAAGTCGGCTCCTCCACGTGCAGCATATACAGCGGTATGTAATTATAGACACTGAGTCTTACGCTGTATTTATCCACAGAGCCAGAGAGTGTTTGTGACGTGATGACCAGAATGATGCTTCGACGCCATATTAAACCGAAGGAATATAAATGTCACAGAAATATGTCTGTTGACTTGCACTTAGAAGGCAGATGCTTCTTTCATCACTCGCAGACTTGCTAAAGTTCTTTTATTTCTGATTTATCTGAGAAAACTTTAGAGATACAGGCCATCATTCAAAATGCAGCAGCATGTGTGCTGAGGCCCAGAAGAAGAAAATACACATTATGTCTATTTTTAAGTCTCTTTGTCGCTTGAGTCATACTTTTAGAATAAGGTTTAAGCTTCTGTTAAAAGGGAATTAGCATCTGAATACACATCATTAGACTATTATAGCACTGTACATTATGTTCCTTTCAGACTTTTCTATAGTAAGTGTTTCTATGGACCGAGACTAAGACGACCTGTGGGCAAGTGGTCTTAATGGTTATAGCACTTAATGCATCCTACTTTAACACACATTCTAACACATGACATTTTTAGTCCAAATCTCCTACCATGATTCTGACTACATTCACCTGTTTATCACACTGTTTATCTTAGAATTAAGCAGAGAAAAATGTTAAGATAATATTTTGTTGTTTATTATGTTGCAGTCATGAGTCAGCGTGTCCGGTTGTTAAAATAGTTTGACTTGGTTGCATGTGTCATCTGACCTTTGCATGTTTTTTGTGTTTTCTGAGTCAGTGATAAAGGTTGGTGTCTTTGAGTGGAAGGTTTTATAGATCTAAATGTTTGGTGCAACACCAGGGTTGTACAAAGTGTCATTTTGTGACTTTTGAAGCTTCTTTTCAGGTTTTTTGAACGAGGCTTCAAATGTCAGTCTCCATATTTTACAATGTCAGCTCTCAAAACCAAGGCGACTTTTGACCGCTGGAGCATTTAAAGCTTTGAAAGGAAGATAAGTCGTCTTTTTATTGCCAAAACTTAGAATTCTTCTCTCGCTGGTGCACAGCTCCAGTTTAAGGAAAAATCCAGTGTACATTAAAATCAATGAGCAATCACATGAAGTTCAGAATTGTTGGTTTTTTCATTTCTTAGATTAAGCTTTTTATATCTACAGAAACAGCGTGTTTCCCTCCACAGAGTCCGCCTTGTTGCACTACCATGTTTCTACAGTAGCCCAGAAGGACCAAACCAAACCCTGGATCTAAAAAGGACTTTGATGTTTTTTTCAAGTTTTGCAACTGCTGTAGTTTCTCCTTCATGTTTGGAAGGGGATGATGAGTGGAAGGTTATTTAGTCGGGTGCAATCTGCAGCTTCACTGCAAGGTGCCACTGAATCTTAAAAACTGTACCTTTAATAGTTATGTAAACATAAATTAGCTTGTTGTTTGGTCTATTAAGCTCCAGAAAAGAGTAAAAACTATATATAAATTTCAAATCTTTCAGTGAAAAATCTTCAAACAAATCAGGAAAGCCTCATAGTTAAAAAACAACTCGAACTATTGTGGAGTATCAAAATAGTGGCTTTAGTAGTAGTAATAATAAAAAAATAGCACTTTTCTGTTTATGTATTAATTAATTAATGATCTAAATTTTGGCTAATTGCGTTGAGGGGGCCAAAAATTCCCCATACATATATTTTGCTGCTGTTTTTCAGCTTCCTGCACTGAACCAATCAAACCTACATTTTCTCAGTACACACCTACACCAGACTCCACTCCTGCTCACATTGGCTCTGCCCCATTGTAAAGTCCTTTATCTGTCCAGCTCAAATGTGCTGGCACTATGACTTTATACGGACGTTTGTCACGCTGTTAATGAAAAAACTGGCAGTGTAACAAGAGATCAGAGAGGGGCTGTGCCTCAGAAGTTTGTGTGCTGCAGACTAATACTTGCAATCATTCACCTGGATGGTACAGTGGCTGGATCCTAATACTCTCCTGCAGGGGATGTGACAGAAGGCGACCAGGATTGGAGGACCGAAGCCTCCCGAAGGAACAGGCTGCAGGAGTTTGATAACCATCTGAAACTGTAAAGGTTTCTCTGCTCTGTGTGATGTGCAAGGTTTTGATAGGGCACTTAAATCAGAAAATAGGTCACGAGCCGTCATCCAATAATTGGATTTAAAAATTAATAATATTAATGAGAGTCTGGGAATTCCTTTGTTTCCTTGACTTATTCATACCACTTGACGGTCTGAATTGATAACAAACCAGCTGAAAAGTCGAACTTGTCTCACTGTATTCTGTCATTCGCTGCACAGAGGTGACCTGTACATGCATTATCATATTAGAGTGGTTTAGCTGCAGCGAGTCATAAAGAGTAGAGATTTCTTCATTCAATAAATATTAATCAGCTGGAAAATCAGTGTGAAACTAGCAGCAGAATGCAGTAGCCTGCCATCCTGCAAGTTAGCACCTCCCTTTACAAAAAGCTAGTGGGATTGTTCCATTTGATTATAGTAGGTAATAATCTCTTTAGATAAAAGTATATTACACATACGCTTTTTGTTCAAACGATCTTCACAAATGTAATCACCTAATGTGTAAAAGGTAATGTTAGGCTTTAAATCAACTGCACAACATTCGCAAGACAACAGCCTTTTTTGCTAAATTAATCACATTTGATTGTTTTTTTCCACGTATGCAGCTTATATATCCAATGTTAACATTAAAGTTCTAGCTCTGTCCCCATTCATTTACACAGAGGGTTGGTCTTGCTAGCTGTAAATAACTGCCCACTCTGGAGACGTTACTGAGTGGGGAAAAAAACACAAAAAACAAAGTATGTTTCCAAGTGAATGTTACAGTATGTTCAGGTGCTCTTTTGTCCATGAGTTTTGGTTTAACCAGTTTTTGATGCAAAGACAGAGGGTGCAACGTCATGATTCAAATCCAGTCGGCTGTGTGATTGGGACCTCTGTACCTTTGCTCAATCCACTGATCACTACTGCACAGACTGGCCTCCAATGGAAGGTGGCAAAGTCTGTATCTTGGATATTTTTACTTTGTTTTGGTTTACTTTGTTCGTGGACAAGTACTCGGAGCTCAAAAGTTGACTTTGTTTAGAAGATGTGATCATATTTATTATTGCTAATTTAATTTTTCTCTAGGTTTGAGAGAGAATTTAGGTGGCTCATTGGGATATGATATGAAAATATTGTAATACAGTTTGAAAACATGGTTAAATATCGTAAGGAGAGTCAGGACAAAATAAGCTTTTGCTTCCTTCTGCCCCCTCTCGAACTCAACCCTTTGTACTTTCATACGGACTCTGTGATATCCTTGTGTATGGGGACTTTTTATTTATTTTCTTATTGTGTTTTCTGTGTTTTTGATTGCTCAAAAAAATAAATGAATAAAGATCAGACTCAACTATTATGGCAGGACAGTAAGAAAACAATGTTTAGAGAGGCTTCAGTAGGCTATGAAATTCCACCTGAAACAATAATAAGGGAGACCAAAAAAAAAAAGATTTTGAAAAGTTCTACCGCCAGTAGAACAATGCACCATTGTATGGAGTACAAACAAAACATACAAAACAATATTGACAAAACAATGGCTCAAAACTGAAGTGTAAAAAACTTATTATACCATGGTAAAATATTCGTCAAGATTGCTCCTACCATTTTTTTCCTATCCAGCTATAACAACAGTTGCATAGTTGCTTCCCTAACCAGAAACAGACTGTGAGTACTGGGCAGCATTCACACACAGTGAATGTAATGCCAGTTTTAGAAATAGCTTTACAAAGTCACGTAGATGTTTGGTGCTGTAGTTGTGAGAGAAATGTTGTGGTAAGTACTGCTGGTGATCCTTTAATGGTATAATTATTTACATTGTTTTAAAACATCATGGCTGTGAGAACTGAAGCTGCAGTTAAACACAGCAGGAAAAGATTCCTACGATTCCTCCCACTTGTTTTGAGTTTCACACTGACCAGTCTGCACACTGTCTGTTGCCAAGCACAAGGAAAGCTCGGCACAAGCGGAAAATTTGAAACAGGGGCTCATATGCCTCATGCCTTTCACATTGGCTCCCTGTGACCCAGGAGGATTAAGCCTGACCAGTTTTTTCTGTCAGGTAGCTGATTTATGAGGCTTCAGCAGCAGAGAAACAAAGGGCCTCGATGTGTTTGAAGTGTGCAGGTGAAGACCCTAAGACGGCACTTTGAAAAGCTCCCTCTTGGATTGGAAATCTCTTCAGCCAAACCTGTCAAGGCAACGCTCAGATCCACTCGCTAACCTTTCACCTGGGCTGAAATCCACCTTCCACCTGTGCATCGCCCGTCCACGTGTTGGTCAGAGTCTCCAAGCACGTCGTGGCTGCGTGTGGTGGGGATCGACCATATGTCATGACACAAAAGCAAAATAATGATATTTCATCAAGCTGATAATTCTGCCTGAATGCTCAAGCTTTGCCTTGTGGCCTAGATTTTCTCTCCTTCTCAAGAGGGATTGATTCAACCTTTCTTCTGTTCTTCTACATTTTCTAATTAGCTTTAGTGATTTCCTAATTCTTTGACATTCAACCTTGAATTATTCCCTCCTCCACACATAAAAAACAAGCATTTGTTCCAGTTCTGGAAAACCAACAAAGCATGTTAATGTTCTTGTTTATTCCATGATCAAACATAATCATTGTCTCCTCTGGAGGAAACCTCCCTTTGGGGTAATTTCTGGTATTGTAACTTGCATGTTTGACAAATTAGACTCTAGTAAACTCAGAGGCAATGGGGGGGAAGCTGCTGTTACTGACATTATCATTTCATGCCTTCTTTGTTGCACTCTTCAGGCTGAATTCAAAGGTTTGCTGACTTAGCAGCTTTTTGGTGGATTGAAGGGGTTCAGTCTGAAGGGTCATCTGCTGTGGGATGGGAACGCTCTTTTCTGTTGGAGTGAGCCAGTGGGGATACTTAGCTCTGAGCTCTGTCTGGGCTCATATTCCTTTTTCTCCTCCATAGGGCTCCATGTCCAGGTGTGGATCTGCTTTTTTTCTGCAGAAACCAGGGAGTTATCTCCTCTTGTACTGTCTTTCATTGATTGAAGCTCAGGCCAGTGGCCCATCACATCTGGATCAAATGTGAAACCACGCTGGAGGAAGTGTAATTTCCAGTCTTAGAGTATTGAGCTACTACTGCGCTGTGAATCAATGCAGAGGGTTAATTCCACTTTATACCATCTTTCAAGTTGCTTTTGCAGCACAGGATGCACATCGACAATAGTGAGGCATTCAGACACAGCGGGATGTTTCTTTGTTTTTGATTTGCGATATCCGACAATGACAGTCCTAGCATTTTCCTCCACTTTTTCTCACACCGCTGATAAAAATGTGTCCTCTGCTTGGTGCAGTTTTAACTTGTGCAACAAACAAACAGTGATTTTAATGGAGCACCTTTTACGCTCAGCCACCGTATCATTTCTGGGGGCATGTTGAACACAGGAAAATGGGAAGCCAAACAAGCCGATTTCACTCTGCTGTTCAGTGTATCAACAGGCATTAAGCTGAATAGGAAACAGCCTTATTTTCTCCCTCTTTTTCTGGAGGGTAGAGGTATTGAGACAGACAGACTGTGTCTCTCTCTGTGCGAAGAGACAAGAATAAGGATCCTGGGAACAATAGGAGCAGAAGCCATTGTTAACCAGCCTTGTTGCTGTCAAGACGGAGTCAGAATGTGAAGGTAACGCTCTTCGAACTAAACAGCGAGCACAGCAGGTGGTTTCCCTCAGTCTTCAGGAAATTATTAAATCTGATCTTCAACATTTGGGAGCCTCTCTTGCTTTTTAGTTTAAACGAGCATCTGAACTATTTGACCTTTACCTCCCTGAAAAGTTCTGGCAAGCAGTGATTCAAAATGGACTTCACCTATGAGAAAAATTAGCATACCTCATGGTGATATCACCTCAGGATACTTCTGTGCAGTCAGACCTGAAGTCCTCATTTTTACCGCTTAGAGAAAAATGACAATAAGGATCTTCCATGTCTCTGAGTTAGATTCCATATTCATCTTAATTGGTGCCTGGCAGGTTGTACAGAATGGAGATGGATTTTAAGTCATTTACTGGAAGTTCTTGACAGGCGCAGTGGAAGAGAACGTCAAGGCCTGTTCTGGCACACACAGCTTGAAAATCATCTGTCAAAATTTAGCATATCTAAGGAGAAGGCTGCCTGTCATCTTCAATGTACGTCTAACCGTGCACAAGGGTGGATTTGATCAGGAACTACGTTGTACTCCTGATGTAAAGCACATTCATCAAGTTGATACTTGGTTGACAAGTCAAAAAAAAAAAAAAAAAAAAAAAAAAAAGGCCCCAGAAAGGCAAAGAGGTTTTTATAATGAGGCGGTTTTGAGCTCATAGTGCCAAAGGGGTTTTTTAAATAATGAATTTTGTGCACAATATTTTCAAATCAAAATATTCCGAGCTTCATACATCATCAGACATATTTTGCTGTCTGAACCTGCACAAGCAATGTTCTGCCTTCACCCTGATCTTGTTCCGTCACAGTAGATGTGATTTGTCGGTTTTGTTTTGCACAACATTGCTGATGAGACAAGTGCGCGGCTCAGCCTGGCAGATTATCAGTGGAAATCTCCACTCCAACTTCTTTATTTTCCCCCCAAATCAATGTGGTGAACAGCAAGACGTGATTGATAATGATATTGAGATTGATTGTCTAAATCCCATCCCACAGTTCAAAGTCCCCAAACAGATAGTATATATACATGCAATTCAGTGCAGAGATAGGCCTTGGCAGGAGCTGCCAATAGATAAGTGAAATAGGGCCAGAGTGAAAAGGCCTATCAGTCCCTAAGGGGCTTAGCTGCAGGATTCTGGAGCTCTAAACTGGTAGTGGTGGAGGGAGATAGTCGACATTGGTTTTAAATTACCCAAGATTGCCTTGTGGTTTCAGTCTGCGGGGACGCCAGCAGACAAGATGTTTGTTAAAACAAGTGCAGACATTGAGGCAGATTGGGGCAAAGAGCAGGTCTGCGATTTCCTAGCCAGACAGAGCAGGTTGGAAGGCTGGTAATTGCAGAATTGGCAGAGGGGCTAAGGAGGTCCTGCAGCAATGATATCTGCTGCTGGGACTCAAGCAGTGGTGATGCTCGAAAAGGGCTCAGTTTCCTTTCCTAGGGGGATTATTCTATCTGATGCCATACAAGCTGAATTACACACTGCACTAATGGTACCATTGGTCATTTGCTTGCTTTGTAATGTGGCATACGTAACTCTTTCAAAATTACGGGGTAGAAAATGACCAATAATTATGTTGTAGCTAGTAATTATCATACAGGTGCCAACCGTGTTCTGTAATCTACCTGCAAAGTCCCGAGTTCATGTTTTGCTTAGAAACTTTCCAGTGTTCTTTTTCTGCATTGTTTCCTGTCAAACAAAAGGAAATTTACATAATTTAATACATAATCTCAAAGGAATAGTACAACTTTTAGTAGTACACTTATTTGCTTTGTAGCTGTTAGGTGGATGAGTGACTGCCTGGGGTCTACACAGGTTGCCTGGCAACCAAACGGTGATGGATGGCCTTTGTAGAAATTGAATAAATAAGATTAAAACGTCATAATTAGGAAGCTTTGGAGGTGCAGGTAGGCAGATTTTGTCACCTTATGCTTGCTGTTTCCAACTTATTCTACTTAATGTTATGCTATGCTAAGCTAAGCTAAGCTAACTTGCCACTGCTCAAGCTTCACGTTGAACAGAAAGATATGAGAGTGGTGTCGACCCTCTCATTTTACTCTCGGCAGGAAAGCAGATAAGTGCATTTCCCAAAATGGCAAATTATCCCTTTTGAAAAAGAAACAAAAAAACCAACAACAACAAAAGAAACTACCCACAAAGTCAAGGACGAGCAGCAGTTGTTGTCATCCACTCAACATCCCGAAATTTAGTGCTAATCAACTACATTTTCTTTAAAGCCTTAATGGTGAAGACACACATCGAGGAAAGCTGAAATCTTCACCTTTAAAAGTGTTTCACAAAAGTTGTCTTGCACACAAAAATGTTTTATAAAAAGAACCAAACTAAGTCAATCACAACCTGACCAAGGAAATGTATTCTGAACAAGTTCAAAGACTTCTTATTTTTCACTAAAGGCCTTGCCACACTTTTGCTTTTTTAGATTCTATTTCCACCCTCACAATCCCTCTCACATTCATTCACTGGCATTCAGATAGATACATGTGTGCAGAGCACCACACTACAATAACTAACTTTTACACACTTACACACACATACACACATGCACAGCTTCTAATGCTTAAAGTTTACTTTTGTTACAGGTGCAATAACAAAAGGCCTTTTAAGCCTGACTTGAAAATCTTTAGGAGAAATTGGCTCCAGCATTGAGGGGTTGAGGTATTGATTCTGGCCTCTGGCTCAGTCCAGGAAAAGATGGATAGATTTCTTTGAAATGCACTCTGCGTGAGAATATAAAGACTATTGTGTGTTCTCACTCAGGAATAAATTGTTTCATGACATATCTAGGGCCACCTTTTTAGCTTCAAGCTGCCTTGCTTCTCTTGAAAGGGGAATGTTGACAGGGTGGAGCACATTCATCTGTAGTCCCAGACTACCCACACCTCATAGAAGCTTTTATTGAAAGTTAAATCTCCTTCAGAGAGTTGGCAGCCTCTCGTTGGGATATCTATTTCAGCAGCTGTCGAGGCTGATTATATGGGGGTTGTGCCACACACTGGCAGCGATATAAACCTCCTACAGAGAGAAGGACTATTATGATGCTATTGATTGATGCTTTCATCTGCATGCATGTGTACAATCTCTTTACTCAGATGCAGACGCTCGTATTGATGGCATGCAACTTGTGGTTGGTGATGCATTTTGTTTGATTTATGGCGCTCACAATGGTGAAGTCACATATTAAAGAAAGTGTATGATGGCATGTCATTTCTGCAGAACAAGACGCTTTAATGCTTACTTCAGGACAGAGCAGCAGCGCTAACAAGTTTCGGGCGTTATTGGAGAATTTACCAATACTGAAGTCGGATACCAAGAATCCTGTGTAACAATCAAAGCAATGCAGATTGATTTATTGCTCGTTCACAGCCTGTTACCCCGTCTTAATGGTCAAAACAGGTCAGCTGAAGCAATAGAAGTGGATGGTTTGAGGATTCTGTTATCAATGAAAAAGCTGTAAAGGTTCTTTTTTCCGCCCACTGTTTTCAGATCTATACAGAGTCAATAAGAGAACATCATTACCAAGAGACTGTACAGTGTAATTGGGTTTGTAATCAGTACATTCACATTTAAGATTGGGTTTGTAATTACTCTGCTTAAAGCTAAGTCTTTTAATTGTCACTGTATCAACTTCTGGCATCCCATAGTGCTTACAAAGTCAGATAATAGCAACAGGTTGAATTGCAGGTTGCCAGTGGAAAAACACTGATGCTGTAATTATAATTTGCCAACCCTCTGTAATGCTGCTGTCTGAAAATGTGTAGTATAAACTGAATTGCCTTTTTTAAACGCCTTTTGGATTCAAAATAACTGAACTAACAGTGAATCCTGAATAGATCAGACCTGTTTGTGACATCTTTGAAGGGGATGAAGTTTCAAACTGACACCTCTCCCCTCTCATTTTCATGATTTATTATTAAACATAGAGTTGACATTTAAAAAAATAAAACCTCTCCAATCAAACAAGAAGTGAGATCTGCTTAGTGCATATTCTTTTTGATTGCTTTTTTTTACCTTCAGTTTGAAATTCTCCCTCCGCTCCCTTCACCCTTTGACTCGGAATACATTTCACTCCTCGCCAATGCCATCGATTTGAATATCAAACACCAATAAAAGCCACCTCTTTGGGTTTGTTTGAGCACTGCCATGCTGTGAGAAGGAGGTGGGCGGCACGGGGCAAAGGATCTTGGAAGTATTGAGTCAAAATATTGATGGAAGGGAGCCAGTCCCCATGACACTGCAGCCAGCAACTCATGTTAATGTTCCCAAAGTTACATCTTTGCAACACAGACGTTTTTATTTATGCAGAGAGAGGGTTGACTGAGCATTAATTTCATGCTGTTTTTCAGCACCTTCTAGAGTTTGACACAGGCGCTCCAGGAAGGTAAAGGACAACCACAGCTCCTTACTGCTCCACACAAAACAGCTCCTTCTGACCCAGTGGGAGTTAAGAGTATTGCTTAAGGACATGTTGATGACAATTCATGAAGGTTTCTCACTCTTATGTCCTTACCGTGATTCTCTGCTAGTTTTGAGAATATGTTTTTGGTCGCCTGTTACTGCTGGATCACATTAAATCAACACTTAACATTACAGGTTGGACGATGGCCATATGCTTTTCTGTTATTGGTGAATCCACTGGTAGCATTTTTGGAATCAAATACAGAAATTTGGGAAGAAGTAGCCTACCTGTACTTGAGTAAAGTAGCAATGCCACAGTATAGAAAAACTCTTTAAAAATACACTTACTTTGAAAAGTCAAAGTACCCATTATGTAGATTTGTCCATTTCTGAGTAACATAGCCTTATAGCCTGAATATTGATTCATCAGTGTGTTAGAATCACTTTAATTCAGCAGCTAGTTAGTTGGGACCAATTTTAGTGTATACTGCCAGGTAGGCCTACTTTGAAATATGAAACTGTATCCATTGATTTTGAATCTGCAAATGAGCAAAGATAATAAGAAAAGATCAAATTTAAATGACAATATTGGAAACATGCTTTATAGAACAGCGAAGCAAGAGAAATGTGAAAATTTTGGGGACTTTTATTTTAACATCAATCACACAAGTTTTCATAGCAGACGTTTTGACTTATCATTGTAGGAAAAGCAGGGGTTTTTAACTAATCATTATTTAAGCATCCCATCTATAAATAACGGTATTTTATTAACACCTGCACTTCCTCTGCTGTGACAGAGATAGACTGTTCGCTAATTAGCCAAAATGTTTTTCAATGTAGGACCTATACCTAACGTTATTCACCATTCCACATTTGTAAAGGAATTAGTACATTTTGAAGATGTTGTGTTAAGGGAGTTAAATGAAGAAATCACTGTAGAGGTATGAAGATTCAGTTAAAGTTATATTAAGTAGTTTTTGGTTGTAGACATAGGCTACTCCAATCTAACTCAGTGAGCTTTTAGCATAACAGTTTGTTCTCTTAACATGTTAGCTAAGCATTAGCTTAAATAGAGCCACATAGCTCTTGGAGTCTGAATCCTTTGTGTCTACTTGATAATTTCCAGAAAGTATTCTGGTTTCATGTGTTCACTTTAAATAGTACCTAACTCTTTGTTTTATTTATTTTGCTTGCTCAGTGAACTGTCACTTTTTTTATCTTCTCTTTGTTTTGCACTTTCTTTTGGAAAGCTAGCTTACACATAGGTACAGTTAGCTTTTCATCCTAGCTAGCAGTGTAAGAAAATATTGATGCATATCAATATCACAATTATGTTTTACAGTATCATATCGCGTCTCAAAAACACTGTCAATTTTTTATTTGAAGTTTTCATGCAAAGATTTGTGGCACTGGTTTGTTTGTTTGTTTGTTTAACCCCTGACAGCTGCTGCACAAAAGTTATTGCTATGATATTCTGACTGCACAAAAAAAAAAAATTATATATATATAATATAATTTTTGAAATAAATGCAGATGGATATTGTGGTGTAAGATTAAAAAAAATTGCAATATATTGCCTTGCATATGGTTTTGCAACCTATCTTAATATATTGTATCGTGTCTTGATACACATCATGTCGGCAGATTTTTGCCAATACACAGCCCTTATCCTAGCACGACACTATAATAATTTGTCAGAGCTGGGAGGCAATGAAAATCTGTAAAAGCTCTCAATAATTCCTCAACCTTTTACCTGTGATACTTCAGCAATGTCCACCCCCTCAAAAAACAGACAAAGCAGCAAATGTATCATTAGCAGCTGCCCGAGGGAGCTGGATATTAATTATCCTGTGTTCTCCTCATTTGGCCACACATTTGCACGTGTACTGTAAATGTCACCAGAGAGATAAATGAGAAAACAAAAACCCCAGCTCGTAGCCTTTATGCAGCAGAATGTCAGAGGGAGCTTGTAAGAGATGAGATATTGGTTTTGGCCTGGCATACCGTACATTCTGGCTCAAAGAACATCCCAAGAGGCAATAAAATTTGTAAGCTATGTCATTTCTGTTTAGAAACATATTAGCAGTCTGCAAGCAGCATTGTCAGATTCAACGTTTGGATTCATTTTTTGGCATGCGGGAGTATAATATACTGTACATCTGTTATCAACAAAGAACCAATGTAATGATGTATCTGAGGCTGCATAATGCCGCCTTCTCTGAAAACGACCTCTCACTGAGTGAAAGCAACCTTTTATGTTTTACGTGGTTTTTACTCAGTCCAAACGCCTTTCCAGCCACATGTTGTTCTGACTATGCCTTTTTGTAGATTTATGAGTGAATTGAAAGGCACTTTGGGGGAAAAAAACTCAACTCTCACATTCTCTGCATGGCCTTTGAGGTGCGAGGAAAAAGGGGCATTTTTATTAATCGATCACACGCCAAGCCTGGTTGAAGCCTGGCCCTAATGGTTGCTTGCTGTCATTTTGCAAGCAGCTTGTAAAAAGGATTAGAGTGGCTCTGTGGAATAAGGGCGCATGAACAGCAAAGTTCTGTGGTCGGCAAGGAAAATAAATCAATTTATCCCTGATGGTGGTGCAGTTTTGGAACATAATGCCTAACGATGATGGAGTTTGGACACTTCATACTTGTCATTGTGAAATTGGACTGCCGTGTTGCTAATGACGGTAATGTATGTTGTGCCTCGCCTACCACAGTAATCCTTCACTCTGTCTCACTTAAATGCGTCTCATTGTCTGGCATATTGCATTATGAATACCGCTGAGGAAAAAAGAGGAGAATTTAATTTATATATTCATTCATATGAGCAGCAAGTTAATGGAAAAACTGTATAACCACATAAATTTCTTCCTTCTGTCACAGGCGATTGTAACTTTGAGAAGCCGCTGGCAGCGTGTGGGTACAGTCAAGGCAGAGACGATGACCTTGACTGGGAGCAGGCCAATACCAGAGAGAAGCCTTCATCGGATCCATGGATGCCCTCAGGTAAGGAGAGTGACACTGGCTCATGAAGAGGAGAAATGATGAAACTATCACCATGCAGAGAACACATCACTGCAATAGAGTGCGCATTTGACACTGTCTGCTTTCTGTAGGAAGCAGTATTCTGCACTGTGCGGAGATTATTCTTACATATAGGTGCAATAATTTCTAAATAGGAAAAACCCAAAGGTTGCTCAAGTCAGTAAAGAAAAACACATCAAATGAAAAATTTGACCCTTAATTTGATCCTGTCACATAATATAATGCAGCCACTTAGTGTGTTTTCATACCTGTATTTTGGGTCATGTGGTCCAAATGAGCGGATGTGTTGCAACTCCTTAGCCAAATGTCAAGTGAACCAAAATGTATCAGCAAAAGCCATGTGGGAGCTGTCATTCCGTTCATTGGTCATTAATCACGTCAGTCAAGTCCCCTCTCCTTCAGCCGTTAGCTAAACACTTGGAACACCTTGTGATTTTTATGTGTGTTTTCTAGCTATTGGGCTATTTTAGGTCATCTACCCAAATATCAAGAAGGCACATTATTTGTTGTTGCTTTAGGCCAACCCTCAATTCATGTTTTTGTCAAGCCAGACTGCTAGCTGTTTGTTTACAAAATCATCCTCAGCCCATAATGCACAGCATAGCTGGCTATGGAAGCTGGTTTAGTCCAAAAATGCGTATTTCTTCTGCATTTGGGGCAGATCAACATTGCATCACATTCATACCGCAAACAAACAGTACCAGAGTTTGATTGTAACAGGACGAGACCAGCTCTTCAAACAGGTCTCGGTCTGGCAGTTTTGGTCCATACCTGAGTTCGATTGCTGCGGTCACACCTTCCCAAACGAACTGCACCAAGGAGGAAAACAAACCAGAGTTTGATTTAACCGAACTAAACAGGGCAGTTGTGAAAACTACTACTACTACTACTCTTTATTGTATGGGAAAAGATTAGCCGTTTGCAGAAGCCACCATGATTAAGAGTATCCTTGAAAATTTTGCTCATGTGGGCAAGCTATAC
>JAQFJA010000004.1:19705356-19720929 GCA_029874485.1 Naso brachycentron
GTTAGTACTGAGACAGAACATCCTCTGGATTGTAGTAAACTTCAAACATTGCTCCAGTTGGAGCTCAACCACAACTCTATAATAATATGAAAAGACGTTTAATTTTGAGTAATTGTTCAAACAGAATCTGCTGTATTAGTATCGGTACCAGTTTGTGTCGTTCAAGTGAAACCATCTGTGCCATGTTCCCCCAATTAGAACAGTAATGCACTTTAGCTTTTTTTTTAAAGAAACAATGAAAAATGTAGAAATTATGAAGAAATGCCATGGATAATACTTTCTTAGATCATGTTCCACACTTACACAAAATATGGAAACAATTTTCTTAGTTTATGAGCCAAAACTGATGCCTTTGTTGTCGCTGATTTCAGTAAATACAAGCAGCTTTTGTATTTTATTGTAAAAATCATTTGACAAATTCAAGCCAACACATCCACATTTTGCTTTATTGTGCCCTTGTGTTTGAGATTTCACCTGTTCACCGGATTTCCAGAGGCCTCTGCTGTCTGGGCGGCAGGGGATTACAGTTGTTTCAGATCACTGCAATTTGGTCTTAACCTATATAGATGTAGACTCTGTGGTTACCGTGCACTATATCCGGCACAACTGAGCCGCACAGCAGTCTTGAATTGACCTTGTTCCGAGCAGCGAAGGTAGTGCATCTGGCAGACATAACCCTGCCGGCTCTGCTGCTAAGCACACTGTCACACATGTGATCAGTGGGAGCATGATGCTGGGTAAAGGTCCTCTGCCAGGTACTCCATCATTTTAACAAACACGTCCTCATTAGCACAGGAGCTGGAAAACAAACATTAAGTGAAGTCCCCCGATGACAGTAATGAAGAAATATTTCTAATGAACAAATGTCCCCCATCTGCCTGCTGTGAGGGGTGACAGCTGGGGAGAGCCCGATGTGAGTTTGTGTGTGCGTGTGTGTGTGATTGTGTGTGCGCGCGTGCATTCCTGCGTGATAAATGTATTCCTACTATCAGCCACCGATGGGAATGATAGGACACAAACAAACACGCGCAAGACCAGACAACAAGTACACTCGAGCAGAGTTTCTGAAATGCACAAGGTCAGGCCACTTTGCTTATTAAACCTTCCCATTTTGGAGGTTCACTTTTGTGTTTGTCTCCGTTCCAAACAGGGCATCGGTGGACGGGAGGCCCCCATGAAAGCCACTAAACCTTGGAACAACCGGCGCTTCATAGGCACTTTCGACGTGGAGAACACAACCAAGGGCGACTCGGGCCGCTACCGCTGCATCGTCCACTCAGACAAAGGGGTTGGAGTGTCCAATTATGGGGAACTAACCATAAAACGTGAGTATTGGTCCCGGAGCAGAGAGAGACACAAACACAGAACATGTTAACAAATGCAGCACAGACAGCAGAAGTGTTTTCCATCCACATGACCTCTATGCGTACAGCAAAGTCAACAGGAGATAAACAGGAAATGCTGCGTGTTCGTAGATGAAAATGTCCTTTAAGGCGATGCTAAAAATACTAGCTTTTTATGTTGATTTGTTATCCAGAGGACTTTAATACTTTCCCGTGTAAAAGCTGTCCTTGACTGCGCACAATCCCACCTAAAAGATCACAAAGGCAAGAGGCAGCAGGGTTTACAGTAACCTCACTGATATTTCACTCCTGCAGTCATTTGATATGAATTTATGGAGTCGTCTGAATCTAAATCCTGCAAGGCCTCACTTTCCTACAGCCCTATAGCCCGGTAATGGCCTTCTATATTTCTTCACCTCAATTTTCTCCCTGTGCTCTCAATTGAATTTATTGCCCCGATTTTTTTTTCTTTCCTCTTCTTTTTTTTTTTTTTTGTCTCCAAGCTTTATGTGATTGATAGGTTTAATCCTGGCTGTCCAGATCGAGGTCTGTCAATCATGCGAGAATGGCCGGGCCCAGACACAGCAGAGTGAAGAGGGAGATAAAGTCTCTCAGCCCGAGTGTATCAGTGGGTTTCAGTGGTGTACTCAAAGAAAATTTACTGTCACACTGGAGGCACTCAGAACCACACTCGTGCATAAATTCAGCAGCACAATCACTCGCACATCCTCCTTGCGCTTACACATACTCACTAGATGGCAACATTTTTGCTGATCGCTGCTCTCTGTGTGTTGCAAGGTATCTTTTTGCACGAGACATACCCATGAAGTGCAAAGTGCCTTTGTCAAAGATATTTAAAATGCAGTTATTTTCTAGATGTAGGCATTCGTTGAATCTCGTAATGCATGCCACTTAAAATTCTGCAGAGATTTCACATCTCAATGACTCCGACATAAGCCGGCGTCGTCGCAGGAGGGGAAAGAGGCGTTTTCACGGTTAGAAGTGTCACACATAAAAAAGCTGATATCTCCTCTTATCGTACCAGTCGTAAAACAAGTACTTAACCCTCCTAGCAATGTGTCTGAGTCGTAAATCCTCCTTAAATGTGTATTCACCGCGCCCGTGACTCGTTTTTGGAGGAGTGACCACGGAGCGATTCTGTGGATTATGAGCCTGCTACAGTCGACGCAGCGCCTCGCTCTCCCCCCGCCGCTCATTTCCATACACTGCCTCTTTTCTTCAACATGAGGAGAGTGAATGCTTGATTATCCCAGATAATCACTTCTGCCTTTCATGCCAGTATTCAGTCAGATTGATGTGCCTATGTGGAAGTGCACTGCATGTATTTCCAGAGCACCATACGGATTGGCCCAGCGCAGCCCCGTCGCCGCACCCCCCTTGCGGTGGGCTCTCCTGCAGTGCAGCCAGTGGTTCTGAAAGGGGGATAATTACTCCCTGTCCAAGTGCTGGCTCCTTTCTTGCCCTGGTTAGAATCACCTGGAGCCCACAAAGTGTTGCATTCTGGGCCATGTTACCAACTCAAGGCTGCCGAAGCGCGGTCATGTCAGCGCTAATGAGAATAGCCACCGAAAATCGAAGGCCGGCCAGCCAGGCTCGTCATTTTCCTGTGGCCACCTCTCCTCCTATCAGGGGCAGATCAATTCTTTACTCGCAGCAGCCCAATTAGGAAGAGTGCACAACGTAATGAGGACCTCTTGCATCTTAGCAGGAGATGTAGCAGCCAAATGAAAGAGGGATTTATAAAGAACTAATTTAACAACAGAGCAGAATGGCAGCTCTTATTACTGTGGTAACTCTGTGTGGTGAATAGCAAATGGATGGCAAGACGTGTGTGTGTGTGTGTGTGCGTGTGTGTGTTTGTGTGTGTTTCTGCAATTCTATGGAAGTCTGTGCTATTTATGTATGTTTTGTGGTGGTGAAACAACTACTCAAGGAATCAATAAGTCACTGCAAAGAAAATTAAATGAAAATATTGAGAGTCGATGAATTGCTTAAGCCATTTTTACAGCAAAATTGCCAAATATTCACTGTTTTCAGCTGTGCAAATGTGATTTTCTTTGTTTTATGTAATCGCAAGCAGAACATATTTGGGTTTTCAATGATAAGTTTAACAAAGCAAAGCTGTCAGGTCACCACCTCTGGTTCAAGGAAATGTTTTTGAGCATTTTTTACTTTCCTTTGCATTTTATAAACTAAGGGATGAATGAATGAATTAAAGAGACGAAACAGTAAATGAGGCTGGAAATAAGTGGTCGTTGCAGCCCTCGTGTATTTGCTCTTAGTGTATCTTTATTAATCACCACTGGGTCCATGTGCGTGCCAGTGTGCGTGTGCTTTTTGCCGCATGTGCACGAGCATGCATTTGTGTGATTGCATTCTGGCAGGCAGGCAGGTGATGCAGTAGAGGAGGACGCAGCTGTTGCCAGGCCGTTTGTCTGTCTGTCTGGTCAACATCATGACAACAGCTGCTCGCTGACCCTCACGTATGGCTGCCACCGTCATCTGCGCGCCGTCACCCATCTCCAGCCAGCACATAGCAAGCTCACTTCGGAGCCCTTTTCAGGGCTCCGCCACCGCTGCGAAGCTGCCTCATGAGGCTTAAACAGCGGGAATTGAGTTGTTAATATCCTAAAGTGTTCCAGCACTTGAGTGTATTTCACACCAGTAATCTGTTATTTTCAATGTGTCTGCTCTGGCTGTTCAGCAGAGGATTACTGCACCTACAGGAATTATTTCATCACAGTAAGCTGCTGTTGCTTTTGTGAAGCAGGAACTTTTCAAAGTAAAATGAAATGCTTATTGCTATAATACATCATGCTGCTTAGTCATATTGTTACAGAAATGGTCTCAAGTGATGACAGTAAATGTAGGACCGAATGGCAGCGGAGGCCTCTATCCATTACAGAGCATATTCTTCATAAAAAAAGGGAGATTGATTGACACCTTTGATATTTGAATCCCACAGCCTGAGTGTGTCACAGGTAATTCTATGAAATTATACCAGATAATGCCAGATAATTTAAACAATGCGGTAAACAACTTCAGTAGATATTAGTTCGTTGAATTTGATGTTAAGTTGCCAAATTTCTCACCCTGTTACCCAGTCACGTCTGAGTCAGCAGCCAAAACTTTGTCATATGTTTGCACCGTTTGGTGCTGTACGTCACAAAGTCTTATCACAGAATGAGTGTGTTGGCAAATGTGTCAGTAAAGCTGGAAACAACTGAAGTCACACTTAAAGAGCCCATAAAATGAAAAATACATTTCCCCAGTTTCCCATGTATCTAATGTTAAATGCCAAATTTATGTTAAAAAATAATTTTTCAGTATTTTTAATCAAAATCAGGTCTTTTCTCTCATTGGAAAACTTTTTTACATTTTTGGACTCATCCTGCACTTGGAGGCATTTTTGATTTTTTGTCCAATGAAAAAGCTTTCACATAAACGCGTGATGCATCAGCTCCATGGGAGTTGGTTTAATACAGCCTGAGTCTAGAAACATCGTCATGATTGTTTCCTTTATCTGTTCCATCCAGGTCAGATTCATTGATAATATCTGCAGTTGTAGACGAAGATTGTGGCGAGAAGTCATCCACAACAGAGATGAGGCTGTTTTCACTAGTGTTAGCTGCCAGCTACTGTCAGTCTATTGGGGGCAGAAGTCAGGCGTAACACACATTCAGCTGCATGTTCCTGCCCAGAGGACAGAAACACGTAAAACCAACCAAATCGCACTCTGACTTCCGTGTCACGGGGCCTTTGACCTCTTACCTCTTAATTATCATACCCAGATTTTTCTTTAAAGTTCTTATTTTTAATTTGTTTTTTTGTTGTTGCTGTTGTTTTTGTATTTCTAAATAATATAATTACTTATTATGCAATAAGATAAAACATTTGGACTTTGAACTGCACATGCCTTTGTCTTTTCTCAAGAGAAAAAAGAAAGCCAAAAAAGTAACCTGACTTTCACTTCCCTGAAAACCACTTTATATATTTTAGCCGCACTTGAGGTTTTAAAAATATTACAAATGCCAAACACCATTGCAATATCTGTATGTTTTTTAATATAGCGTGTCTTACTTTGAGAGGTAGTATAACAGGGTGAGTCTGGGCTGCATTCTGTTGTTTAAATAAATCCGAGCCTATTGCCACTTAACTCAGTTAAACCCCTTTTAAGACACAACAACAGACAATAAAAGACTATCAAAACAAGCCAGACTTTAGATCACCTCATTCTTCTGTCTGGCTCTCTGACACGCAGACTGGTGCACTGCGTGTAAGTCCAGGCAGGGACCTGCTGGATTAGCTGGTTCGCTTTAGGTGGTGTTTGACAGCCACACTGGAGGCTTGGATTAGTGGGAGTTCAGGGACCCACGGCAGAGGTCACCGTGGGGTAACCATCTGCTGAAGGAGAGCCTCCAATTCTCTGTAGGACACCTCAGCCTGCTCTGAATGTGCCAGGAGTCGTCTCCCTCTCCATGACAACTCCATGAGAGGCAGCCAGGCGACTAATGGCATTATTCTGTTACATGTGTGTGCTCATTAGAGCTGCTCACTGCTGCCTCTGGGACATGTACCTTTTGTGGTGCATGACAAGGGTAGATTCCTAAGCAATGCCGTGGCTGTGGGTCATAGCTCTTTGTTGACAATGGCAGGTTGTGGTTGCACCAGGAGACAAGAGTGTGCAAAGCATTAAAGACAAATGTTGGGTTTGAGAATGCAGACTGGTTTTGTTCTTCCTGTATTTTAATCATCACTGGAGCAAGTTTTTCTGTCAGCCTAACTTTAAAAAGTGAGGATAAAAGTGTGAAATTATTCTTACAGACATTAGAAGTTTCTAATAACACCTACCTTCAAATGCTACCGCAACATCCTCTCGCCTGGTTATATAAAAATGCAAACCTGAAAAAATCCCACAGTCGAAATAACTTGTCTGACATTTCAAGAAGCCTCATTAAACCAGAAACGGCACAAGGTTTGAGTGAGATTACGCAAATATTGGTGACATAACGGAGAAAAGGTCATTTTCAAGGTTATCATTGAACACCCGTTTGCTTGAAAGAAATAAACTTGCATTAAAGAACTTGAGACTACATTTCTGTTAAATTCAAACACACATTGGAGGTTCAAAGGTCCAGAGACGGGTTATTTTTCAGTGTTATACTTTTCATTTTTAAAGAGTGTCCTTAGATGCATTAAATATTCGTACAATAGGATCTGTGGAACTTTCCACACTTATTTCAAGTATTTGGACCAACGAATGTGTTTTTATATTATATAAAAGTAAGAATACATGTTATTGTTATTCATTGAACCTGTTTCTGAAGGTCTCTAAGATTGGAATATGTCTGAAGTGAATAATGTCAACATAAAGGCTTTAACACAGGTGAAACTATCCTCACAGTGATAGTCATAAGACTTTGGTATTGAAATACACGTCCTTAGGCAGTTACTGTGTGAGTTATTTTAACATTGTTGTGGAAGAATAATACATTTTTATGCTGTCAGAACTGAACAAATGTAATTATTTGTCTTGGACACAGTGATGAAATCTTACGATTAGAATGTTTGTTTCCTCTTGCCCTGCTTTTACACAGCAATGCTTTTTGACATTTGAGGTCATTTACCCTGGAAATAAAATGAAATTCTGTTCTTTTCACCCACTGCATTTGTTTGACAGCTTTGGTTAGCAATTATTTTCAAAATTAAGGTTTAAAATATGATGATTTTATAAAATATAATGCATTATTATTAGGGCTATAATGATACAGTGGTTGTATCGATGCATCGATTTATATTCCTCTGATCAAACTACATCGAAAGGTAAGCGACAAATCCTCCTTCTAGTGTTACTTGCATCAAACTGAAACCGTTTTTTAAGCAAAAATTGATTGTATGGATACTAAAAAATTGTGCCTTGTATGTCAAATGTTGTTAACTGGATGTATTTTTTGCGCTTATAACGATAAGTAATTGTTGGTGTTACTCCAGTTCATTCTCCTGTTCTCTGACGTTCTGGGCATGTGTATTGCTTCAGTGGCGTCGCTTCAGATAACGGCAGATCGGGGCAGGGAAGTACCAGGAAACCAAAGATGAGAAATTTTTTAGTCTGCATTTGCTGTCCACACGGATTGAACAGAGGCCTTGCACTGTGTGTTTGAGTCGTTCAGAGTATCACGCTTTTTCAGTGTTTTACCTCCTGCATAGAAATAGGCATTTTCTTTTCCTTCATTTTTGCCCCCCCTCCAGAAAAACGTATCATATCCTATAACTGTAAATGAGCCGATTCCCATCTTGTATCATATCGCCAACCATGTATGGTAATACGCATCAAATCGTGGTTAAAACGTACGGTTACACCCCTAATTGCTATAGATACAGCTTCCCAACGGAATTAAAGTAGAATTGGCTTCATCTCAATAAGCTACACAGAAGAATTTGGAAATGCTGTTCACATGTAAATGCATCAGTAATAATAATCTCATTAAAGTTTATCACTTAAATGTAACATTTTTCGCCATTGAGTACTTTTACTCAGTAGTATGAAGTACTCAAGGAATTTTCAAGTAATGCTGATACTCTTGCTTGAGTGACATTAGAGTAGTTGTAGTATTGTTACTTTTAATCAAATAAAAGACACTGACAGATCGTTTAAGGGGCTGTCAAGTGATTTCGGTTAACAGACAAAAGTTATTTTTACACCCAGTGATACACCAGAATTCTTTATGCGGTCCTTAAGGTCTAACAAAGGTTTTGAGTGCATTTCGTGTCTACACATATAATACAGTATAGTTCAGGAGTAAATCTGATCTTTAAAAGTATTTTGAATTCCTCGTTGTTTGCATCCATGTCTACCAGCTGTGGGTTTTCTTCTTTCCTGTCTTTGCTGGAGCATTACAGCATGTTTTGGCACATTAGCGCCACCTGTTGATCAACGAGATAGTGTGAAAGGACAAGTAGAAATGTACACAGTGTCACACATGTGCATGAGATCAACGATACAAGCAACCACTCACAGAGGAAGAGCTTCATAGAACAACTTGAGGTCAGATTATAAGAAGAAGTTTGTGCAAAACAAACAACAAGAGCAGAGCACATGCACTTCAACTGCATCTGCTACAAATTCATTTCATATGAAACTGTTTTAAATGAGATGTTCCGTTTAAATGGGCTGGATTACAGTTTTATTTACCCTGTCAAACAGAACATTCTTGTTTAAAAGACATTCACTGCTGTCTGCACAACCAGCGGGCTGCATGTTCAAGTAAGAATATTGGTCATAGTTAACACACTGCAGAGGTGTGGTGTGTGTTTTCCCAGCAGTGATGTTCAGCTTTAAATAGAAAAAGCAAAATTCCACAACAGTCATGATTTGACAGATCAAAGCAGCTCCTGAATAGGTCAAGAGACGTGACAACTGCTGTACAGTAGCTGTCAGTAATCAGAGGCATTTTCCACTGAAGTCCTTGATTTTTGGTGGGGGTTTTTTGTTAAATTGAAATCAATTTGTTGAACAAAAGTATTACATGTCAAGGACTCTGTGACCTTAGTTGTTGTATACAGATGACAAGAGTCTTTGCAAAGCTGGAACTATTGATTCTTGCAAGGCTCCACTTAAATACCTCGATTACTGGAAAACATGAAGATACACCTAATGTGCTTCAAGATGATTTTGATGTGGTTTATTGTTTAAAAGCAGAAATTGATTTTGAGCATCTTGTTTGCTTGGTACAAGCATTCATCCACAGTTCTTTTTCTTTTTGAAACATCTGAACTTTTTACACACAAATTGAAAATACATAATTATTTGTATTGTCAATATTTTCCATCATTTCACTCCTATAGTTTGTTTATCCAAACCATCAAAAACTTTTTATTTCCCCAGAGCCCCCAGTGCCGATTGCACCACCTCAGCTGACAGCTGTTGGCGCCACCTACCTGTGGATCCAGCTGAACGCCAACAGCATCAATGGGGACGGCCCGATCGTCGACAGGGAGGTGGAGTACCGCACTGTGTCGGGCACCATGTACGACCTGCAGCCTGTAGACAAAACCACACACAAGATCGGCCACCTGGATCCAGACACAGAGTACGAGATCAGTGTTCTGCTGACCAGACCTCTGGAGGGAGGCACTGGAGCCCCGGGACCCCCGCTGAGAGCCAGAACCAAATGTGCTGGTGAGGACAAAAATACCATTACTTGCAGAGCATGGCTGTGGTTTCAGAAGAATTATGCAGTATGTTGTTTTAATGTCACCTCAGAGGCCTAAAACACAAATATTGCATCATGTTGTAGATGTTGTTGTGTATGTTGTTTAAAGCTTAGGGCAAAGTTCGACTCACAGATTTTCTCTGAGGTTTGAAAGTGAACTAGAACAACAGAAACAAGTTTTATATTGAACAATCCCGTCAAATGACTACTGTAACAAACTCTGTAACAGACTTTGCAACAACACAGAGGTTGGCAAGAAGCCTTTTCTCAACTCTAGCTCGATAATGAATGACCCGTTAGTTACACCTCAAGGACAATGCCCACAGAAGAGCAATTCTTTGTATTTGGAGCTTTTCATATCTGTTGAAAAATGATTTTCAGTTTCTTCATAGTGAGTTTTTGAACCAAGAAAGAGTCAAAAGGCAGCAAATACAAGTTATTGATACTAATAATTGATATTTCAAAGAACTAAACACTGACAACTGCTGCTATAAGTGATTAATAAAATGCATGTGGTGCAACTTTTTGAAATTTCAGCATTTTCTTCACCCGAAGGTAGCGACAAATACGTACTGTGTAAATATTGTAAATATCTGATATTCATGACCTGAAAGTAACAGTGATGGATTATTATTCATAAACATACGATAGCCGGTAAGAGTGAGCTGACCGTGAGGCGTTACCAACCAGCTGGGGCTGCAAAATATATGAGTAATGCTGATTTAGTCTTTCTACTCCTAACGTCCTCACTTTATTTCTGATTTGGGTTTTCAGCGCAAAACTGAGCAAACACAAGTGCAACCAGCTGACCATGGTATCGCCACGATGACTTTGGTCCTGCTTCTTCATTGAATCATCTGTTCTATGTTCTTACAACTAGAATATTAATTCTGCTTTTCAGTTTGTAGTCATCCACGTTTAAAATATTAGCTAAGATTTAAACATTCCTTAAAAAGTGCGCGCCAGACATTAACGAGCCCCTGATGTGGTGAATCTTTAGCCTGCATAATGTGTTTTTAAGTTGTGACTGAGCTACATCCTAGTTCCAACAGGTGCTACATGTGAAGATAACATCTCTATTACAGCTATCAACTGAAAAACAGTGTCACTTCTAGTGTGAGCTCTTTGCGCAGTTGCAACACAATGACTATCTGATACAGCAGAGCACAAAAATGTCCCACTTAATGAATACGAAAGGCGAGATCCTAGAATTTGTATTGACTTTGTTCAAACAAGTGGTCAAAGCAGTTCGAGTAGTTCATTCATACAGCATTGTTTTTAAAATGATTTTATTATTATTGCCTCATGCTTGCTGTATTTGAGGTTCTGCTATCTGTAATTTACTTTTACAAGCAAAACATTTCAAAAAGATTACTATTTTAACAAATCACACCCTTCATACAATAAATATCCATGAGGGCTCCATTGTTTGCAGAGCTCCATTGTGTTTCCTCCGTAGCCTAATTACATTTGAAGCAAATAAGTCATAGCTCATAATTACCCAACATACATCGCTGCCACTTCACTTAGATAATTGTTTTTCTATAGTAGACAAAGCCCATTGTGTTTTTACTGTTTCCACCAATAGATCTTCATTAAGATTTTTGGCATCTGGACATTGTCTCTTATCTAAGTAATTGATTCTACAGCGAGCACCTGGAAAAAACATTGCATGTTACAATGATAACACCAAAATGAACAGAAAGTTTCACCAAACTCTTAAACTGTCCTTGCTGTTTGCAACAGCTGTGTGTCACGACAGTTGATATGATTTATAGGTGGCTCCAAACACAGAGCTGCTGCCCTGCCACATGGTTAACTTCATAACTACGTGTTTATTTAGCTTATTTCTCATTCCAAAGTCCCTGCAAGTTTCCTAATTCATCAGCAACACAGATTGATATCATGTGCGAAGCAGAGTGCCAGAGTAAATTTGGATCATATAGCGCCGCCGTACTGTGGGCCGTTCAAACTCAAACATGTACACAAACACTTTGAGAACGCCTGATGATATTGTACAAATTGCCCTTCTCACAACATTAACCAGCTAAATTCCCATGCTGTACTAGGATGCCAACGCGGGGAACAAAACAAACCTAGCCTCAGCATTTTCCCAGGCTAATGCTGTTTGGTGTCCAGAGAAATGCTGATGAAAATGAGATTTTTCTCCCCTCTCTGCCCAGGCTGTAACCCCTCCTCTCCCCACTGTGAAGGTCATGAGCTTATTCATTTTTAGTGCGGCTGATAGGGATGAATGGCCCTACCTGTGCAGCCTTATGAGCCGGACCCAGCTTCTGTGGGGGTCCTGCCCCCTCGGCCACCCCGCCGGTCACAGTCGGGAAGATTGATGGCCCCGGCTCCTGAAGTGTGTTTGAGGAAGCAGCTCTTGATCTTGTCCGGCCCTCCGCTGGTCTTTCCCACTGACAGGCTGGGCCTCAGCAGAGCTCCTAATTGAACGGTTAAGACTCACAGGGCTGTGTGATACATCACTGTTGATACAGACAGGCCCGGAGTTTCGCTCCCCTTCTCCCTGCACTGCTGTCTGGAAGCGCTAATGAAAATCTGTGTCCACTTCGGAGCACTGTCTCTCACATAATTATTCATAGCCATGCCTCGGTCACCTCACAAACTGAGCAATGTTTCTGATGACAAAGGATGTTTTAATTCAATCTTCTGTAAAATAGGGAATGTATAATGCAAGGACACCAACAATTCAATTCAGAAGCAGCGGGAAGAAAGGCTTAGCCTTGAAAGGTTTTCTTTCCCATGAAGCACTTCCATTACTTTCATAGTTAACATCAAAAGAATGTCTCATCCAAGGCTCTGTGATTGCTCGGAGGGGGTTATTTGTGGGTTTCAAGGGTTTGCAGAATGATTTAAGCAACATTTTGCTTTCGGATATCTTCGTGTCTTTGGACCGTCAATGTCGAATTTCACAACTTGTTAACATTTATTTCTCTTTCGGCCAAAATTGCTGTCCAAAGATTTCAGAGGTAAAAACAGGAAAACATTTGGTAAATGTGAAATTTATGTCTGTGTGAAGTTATTTACCACTTCAGAGTTCTCCACACTTGGTAAGTGCTGCTTGAAGGAAGACACAGAATTATCAGGTGGTGCCCTAGGATCACAGCAGGGTGCCCTGAATTTCAGCAACACCATTGAGAGACCATCTCACACAGAGAAACCATTTCCAGCCCACGCCAGGAAGGCAGATAAGTGAGCCTTAAACAACTACTCCTCTGCAGTCTGAGTTGTGCTGAAGATCTGTGTAGAAAAGAATTTGCTGGAGCTTTTTAATCTCCACATCGTAACCTGTTGTGGCTTCGGGTAAACCACAGACACATTTTGAATGGTTGGATGGTTTCACTCTACCTTACTGGAAAACATTTGTTACAGTTATCTTGATGACTCTGACCATGTTAAAATCAATCAGCTTATTTTAAAACTATCTAAAACTGAGCCAGAGTAAAGGCTCAGGTATGCTCGACATTAAATGTCTGTATTTCTGTGCGTTCACTGAAAGCTTACGGATGTGAACCAAACGGAGTGATACCTTCAACCACTGCAGGAAATTGTGGGGGCAGTGTAGACAATAGTTTTAGAGAGACCAGAGTGAGACATGGCCAAAGAAGAAGAGGAAGGGTGAGATGCGAAGAAGACAAATTTAAATTTAATTAAATTTCTCCGTCCACGCATAGCCGTGTATTTAATGGCCTCACAGACCATTGTCGTTTTACAACGCCGCTTCCTCTTTTGTCTCTTTCTCAAGAGGTTAATACCAATCTCTTCCACCGCTGTCATGTTTGTTGTTGTTGCCATGGCCACAGGAACTTTTTTTTTTCACTTTCTTTATTGAGCATATAAAGAGTTACTAACAGAAGCTTTTGATTCTTAACTGCTGTATATTAGAGTGTATAGTGTAAAAGTCTATACAAACATAAATAACATGGAAATGTTTGCAGTGACAAAGTTTAAAATGGACATGTCTTATTGCATATGTGAATGGAGTATAAGGAGCTCACTTGCTTTTGATGCAGCAGAGATGATTTAGTACTTGTAGAAAAACAGTCTGTCCTGTGTGCCCTGTCTAAGCACCTGTGGCCTTTGCTCTCCCGCTGGCTCTCCGGCGCTTTCAAAATGGCAGTACATGATGTCCATGCTGGGTCCAAACACCTGCTCAGACTCCAGCCTCTGCCAGCTCCACATCTCTATCTATAAGTTGTCTCCATCTGCGCTCCGGTACCACGTGGGAGTAGTCTCATCTGTTTGTTTTTACTTTGCCATTCTGTTGCACTGAGTGCTATTAAACACAGGGGAATCAGCGTTAATCAGGGATCAGCCCTTGCTTAAACACTCGTTTAGAATGGTGCAGACAAGGGAGGAGCTGCACAATTATGTGCACCCACACCAAGGTTGGTTATTTGCATTTAGCCTCCTGTTTAATTTGTGAAATATCAGTTCTGTTAGGATGCAAAGAAGAATGACGCCAGTGTTTGGAGGCATGAAAAATAAGTAGCTGTAGAGTCACTTTAATTACCAAGTCCAGTTATTTGCTCAATTGTCGTTGGTGCAGGGACAAAACAAATACGGTTGAAGAAAATCATGCTTTTTTCCACAATTAATATCAAATTAATTAGTGAAGGAAAGATGCATGACCTTTACTTAATGAACAGGTTTCCTAAAAGATGATTTTAAAGCATGTTTTACATACCTATGTATGAACCTAATACCTAATACAAGACAATTTAAGAGTGAGGGTCTTTTTGTTGCATCAAATTAAAAACACTGGGACCTGTACTTCGCCAAAAAACGTAGGTCCAAGCGAGTGGCCGTGGCTCAGAGAACAGACTGTTGGTGGTTCAGTTACCGACTCCTCCAGTCTGTATGTTGAATGTCCTTGGGCACCCAATGGCCGTTCCCTTGCTGTGTGAATGTGTGTGTATGACTTCCTGATGAGTAGGTTAGCACTTTGTAGAGAAACCATTTGCCATTAGTGTGTGAATGTGTGTGTGTGAATCAGTGACTACAGACCTGTGTTGTAAAGCTGTTTGGACAGTTGAAAGACTAGAAAAGCTCTATATAAATATAAATTGTGAAATGAAATGAACATAAAATGGGGAAAAGGGGCATACAGAGGTGTTGGCCCAATGTTCCCAGAGACCAATGTTCACCAGATTTATATTTAATTATTTTTTGAAAGGCTGCAGAGAAGGTCATAGGTGGGTTTTACTGTCATGGAAACACCTGGAAAGTCCGGGACAATCCTTGAAACTAGGATTAGGGGTTAGAGTTAGTGGGTAACCCTCGTGAACCCGAACTTAGCTCATGCTAACTTGTGTGTATTGAACTGGAGAACACTGGACCCAGGGCTCTTTAATACACTCCCCATCCAAACATGCCAACAAAGAATGTCTCAAGAATAGGGCCCAGCCGATATATCAGTTGACTATATCGGCGGATATTGGCCTCTCACAAATATATCCATATCTGCATATATGTTCTCTGATATGAGCCGATATTAAAACTATTTTTAAAGACCGGATAAAACACTTGAAAGAGTTATCAGCATCAGCCCCAAAAATCCCTTATCGGTCGGTACCTACTGAAGAGTGCTGTCACTGTCAGATGTTTAACGTGTGCATCACACGGCCAAGAAATAGAAAACATGCTACTGTCTTACACGCGTATTTGGCACCACAAGAATCATATAAGCTGTACGGTTAACCATCTGTTGATGCTGTTTACTGAAAAAGTCAACCTTTTCCTTCACCTTCTTGCAAAGTAATGAATAAGTGGTAAGACTGATTTACTTAAGTTAATGTCAGTTCTTTTCTCCACCGTTGTTCAGCTGTCAAAAACGGCTTTATAAGTGCAGTCTACTGAAGGCCTTTTACATGTCTTTTTTCTAACGTGTTCTTAATTTGTCAAGAGACCTTTCACTTTGATAGACAAGAAGATTTAATGACCTGACTCACTGTAAGGACAGTTATGGTACC
>JAQFJA010000004.1:19744794-19760553 GCA_029874485.1 Naso brachycentron
AAAAAAAAAAAAAACGCTCATGAGGATAATTTGATGACACTCCCTGCCACTGGTAATTTTTCATTATATCGACTCTCCAGCAGAGACCGCGCCTGCGCTCCAGCTCCCTTCCGAACAAGGCTTCACCAATCCTGGCTCTGGCTCCATCCCCGGCTCGGCGTCTCACAGGCCAGTGCTAATAAGTCGCCTAGCTGTCCAGTAATGTAATGGGGAAGTGAGAGGGAGACGCTGCTGTCTGAGAAGCCGTGAGGAAGTTGAGGAGTGAAGGGAAGCTCCGCGCCGGACCCGGACACCTCCACAGAGACACATCCTACAGTTGCTGTTGTTGAGTAGCCCTAAAAAGCGCATAGTGATGGAGAGAAAGGTATGGATGCTTATGCTACCTTGTGAGACATTAGCAAATTTGTTTTATTCCACATCACTTTGCTTCGGCGAGTCTGCGCCGCTCAGTATCCGCATCCACCATTGAAACTATTCTTTATATATTTTCTTTATCCTGTAGGCGCGTTGCCAGCCGGATTAGTGCGCACCGGAGTTTTTTCCTCGTCTGGCTGTAATTTATTGTGCATCAGAAAAAAAAGCTCTGGATCAATTTCCACCTCATGATGCGTTCAGGCTTATTCCGCTGCGTACACCCGCATGGTGCACAATGTATTAGAGAATACTGATAAGGGAACGGGGATGTGGTTGGGAATATTTAAGGGGACTGTAGGCTACAGTAGCTCTGTCTGCATCACCACACGGCACATAGTTGCAGCACCTCACCCCTCCACCTCCACCTCCCACCCCTCCCCGTTTTCCAGCCGACGCAGACACACACCAGCGCGGCTAGTTAACCTTGACTCGTGTGGGAAGCAGACACTTGAGGAGTAATGTACGGTGAAACCCAGCCGTGAGTGCGGACCATCCTCTTAGCTCTTTACGCATGCCTTTAATTCATCCGCCGTCATCCCCCCCTCTTCCCCGTCCTCCCTCCCTCGCTTTGATTCAGGGCGCACACAGTCATAATGGTGCTCCGTGTGCCCCGCGAGTCTGCAAGTGTGTTTTGGATCTCGCAGGAAAAGTTTCAGTTTCACTGTGTGTTAATCTGCTGGCATGCTGCGGGTGCACACAGCAGCAGGAGAGGAATTTTTGGGGTGCAGAGCCAGATCTACTTTAGCTGATGCAAAGGAAAATCTCAGTTTTATATTCCAGCTGCAATATATTCACATCTGTTGAAAGGAAACCTGCTTAAGAGCCTTAAAAATCGATACAAAGAATCCACTAAAGTCTCTGTTTAAGGAAAGTCCAAAATTTTGCTTTCTCGATGAGATGATTTATAACCTCTTATGTCTGTAACAACTAAAGCTATAAGGAAAACTCAATTAGCCTAGTTTAGCATTGAGACTTAACACCTTGATAGAAGGAACAGTTAGCCATGCTAATCTCTAGCTAGCACTTATTAGCACATCTTATCTTATTTGTTTAACGTGTACATAAAACAACTTGCAAAAACAAAATGTCATGTTCCTGTTACAAGTGTACATGCCAGATTATTTCTTGGCCCGCGTACCCTCCCAAGCTAGCCATTTCGACCTTTAATTGCTCAAATAAGCTAGCTAACGTTAGCTGCTAGCTCTAACGGCACACAGCCGTAAGAGTGCAATCAGCTATTGATCTTCTCATCTAATTCATGTCACAAAGGCTAAAAAGTATATTTCCTACAATGTCAGAAGATCACACAAATATTAGGGCTAAATTTAGCTAACCAGCTGCTAGCTGTAATGCCATGTTTAGCGCACAGACGTTAAGAGCGCTGTCAATCTTGTAATTCTTCTCAAATAGGCTTAATGTATATCCCAAAATGTCATAAAACTAAACAGAGTTAAATAGTTCTGTACATAAAGTAAGGCTCTGAAAAAATTTTAAAAAGTCGGACATGATAGCGCTCTAATTTCTGTACATGTATGTTAAATATGAATGTGCAGCTAACATTAGCATCATATTAGCTAGCTTATTATAGCGTGAAATAAGTAATTTTAAACAAAGTTGTCAGAAAAATGGATGCTTGAACATACATCAACATTATAAGAACTACCTACAACGACAGAAACCATCTTTTATATTTATTTTATTTGAAATGTACTCTTTTTTTTGCTAGTTTGGGCAATACTCCAGGATTTATGAGCCACACTTCATCCAGCCACCAGGGGGCGATATAGATTTCTTTCAAGTCGGTTGTCTTTATCCAGTCATTGGCTGCAGAGTCCAGCTTTAATATTTACTTTAGCAACATTTAGTGTGTTATTAATTTTCATGTCTAACTATGGGCAAAACTTCAAAAAAATGTTATTTTCTCCTGGTGTCAAACTCATAAAATTCGTAAAAATTATAAATATATGGTAGGCTTGTATCCAGTAAATCACATGCAGGTTTAGTGACTGCATTTTATCTGATGGTTAACTGTTTATAGTTTGGGGGTTTTTTTGCTTAAAAATACTGTTTACGTTAGGAAAAGTGCTACATTTCATTAATTCTTAAACCATCGTCTTGCTTCTCAGTATGGATGTGCCATTTAAATTTAAGTATGTTTTTTTTTGTCTTTGACAAGGCATTTGTCCTGGTGTAATAACTGCAAATGCATTGCTACTGAACTCATTGCACATTTGAAAGGTTTTCTCAGGTTTCAGCCTCCTTCTCTCTCCATCTTTCCTCTTCTGGTTTCTTATAGCACTGAGTTATGGAGGACTTGGTGACTCAGCTGCTTGCTGTTTTTGTAGAGCACCATCATATGCACTTCAGTTTGATGCTTGATATGAAAAAAAAAAAAAAAAACACAGACAGGCATTTAGTTGCAATTAGTCCACAGAGAATATTGCATAACTACTCTTTTTTTTTGCAGAAAATTGCTGCTTGTGTGTTGGTTTTCTATATATTTAGTCCCTCACAATTAAATCCATCCAATTTTTTCCATATGCAAAGACTTTTTCCAGCGAGGATATACATTAAATTTCCATACAGTAGTGCAGAACTTTCCTACCTCTTTGCTTTTTCTCTCTATTCAGTCTTACTTTGCATGATTGTCTCTACAGGAAGTCTCTGAGCTGCATTGCACTTGTTGTCTCACCATTTTCTAAATTCTGGCATGAATACTAGGATGTTTTCTTAACTTGATGTTTTCTGTAGAAGTGGTTGATCCTTATCGACGATACAGCAGCACTCTCGCAGTGAAAGAATAGGACTAAAGAAGCAAAATTTCAAACCACAGTCTTCCCTGACCCAGCTGCTGGCACAGATATTCCCGTCAGTATAAAGAAAAGGAGAGCGGCCCCATTAGTATGCAAGGTGCCGACACAGCTCCTGAGGTCTGATGGAGGATCAGAGGATCAGCTCCTTTTACAGTCTGCTGAATGCTTGACCTGCCTTTTTAAGGAAGGCCGCACAGGAACACCCCTCGCTCCCCTCACTCACACGCATTTACACCCCAGACACTTTGTTCGGTCATGTTTGAAATTTAGTTCAGGAGGCTCATCGAGGTCAATCAATGTTTCACTGAGTGTTTCTGCTGCAGAGTTTTTGCTTAACTTTTTTTTTTTCCAATGCTGTTTCTCCGCCAGTAGTGAGATTGATTAGACAGCCTGAAAGCTGCACACATTTGTTTGGCTTTGTTTCCTAAATAGCAGGTCACCCAATTAAATGTTCCCTGGCTTTGTGTTTTGTGTTATTTGCAGGGATAAATGGACAATGGAGCACTTCCTTTTTTTGGCTGGTGAGGAATGTGCTTGCTCAGTGGCGGAAACAAATGAGCTTACTGGAAAAGCGGTTTATTTCTCTGAATTTGAGAGCGAAAATGGTTCATTATTAAATGAATAATTGACTGCCAGTAATTTTTATAGCAACACTTAAGATAATCGAGTAATCCTTAAGCCAAATAATTGCTGATTTTAGCGGGCCCTGAAATGTGAAGATTTGCTGTCTTTCTTTATCATATATGATAAATTAACAATTAGGCTTTGGCAATATCCAAACTTTAATAACACAGTATTGTCCCTCCCACATATCACAGTAGATGATATTATCATCTGAGGGGGCTGGAGGGGTGGACTGCAAATTTTTGGTCTTCTCTGTTTAGTCATCACCTGCCTGTGGCAAAGAGCCATATGGCCCCATTTCAATCCTTTGGCTCACAATTTTCTCCTGCTATAAATCTGAAATGTTGCCACTTTGTATATTAAAGTACTGCAAAAACCTATGATAACCTCTGTACCTCGCCGTCAAATAGCAAATCAGCCGCCATGCAGCTCTGCAAGCATGTTCTTTTCAAAATATTATCCAGAGGACGCCATAACAGCTGTGTGATATTTGAAATTAGCGCTGGGTATTGACAAGGACCTCACGATGCAATATGTGTCATACATGGGTCATGATACAATATATTGCGATATATTGCGATACAATGCACATTGTATTGCATAGTTCCCTGAAAATGTAAAAACAGACCTGAAATACACGTTGCTGTGTACAATGTGCGTAGTCCTAACACATCATGTCACATTATATTGATAGTTCAGCGGACAAACTGATTCAAAACAATTTAATTCAAAATTTCCTTTGCAGTGTATTTTGGTATTGGCAAATTACTGAACACACAGATGTAGCTGCAATAACATCAATATGAAAAACGCTGTTTAGATGAACTCTTGCGCTTAAACTGGACAGGATACGCTGAAAAAGAGGAGGCTGTAGTTCACAACCCTGTGTTGTCGTTGTTGTCATTGTTTTCTTTTTTTTTTTTTACCGAAATACAGATTTTTGGAGCTGGAAATCAATACAGATATCATAAAAATAGATATCGCAATATATTACGGTATCAATTTTTTAGCACAGTCCTGTTCAATACTGAAAAATATTGCAAATGCCGGCAAATATCACAATATTCAGTTATAGCTAATATTTCCCAAGGCTAATAACAATCAGTATAATTTACCAATAATGAAAATATGAATTAGTTGCCAAAACTTTTATAAAAGTTAAGGATAATTTCTTAACATTGCTCACATATGTATAGTATATGTAACAATGCAGCATTTGCCTCTGACACAATGCAACAGATAGTCTGTACACTGTGCTGGATGTAGAGGTGCAGCTCTGACATTGTTTACTCAGACACTTATAGACACAATACTGAGGATGAATTTTATACAATTTCCAGCCTGTAAACGCCACTTTCCCTCAGCCCTCTGAGCCTCCGCTGTGTCATTTCCACCCTGAGATTATAGACTTTTATGGTTTTAAGTCAAGCGCTTTGTAACCTAATTAACACGTCGCTCTCCCTGCCTACCAACAGATTATTACAGTGTTTTATAATCACTGTTATCTTACCGAAAGCACTAGCTGTGTGTGTGTTTTTTCACTTGCATATTACTCCCATTCATAATGTAGAGTTACTTGTCTAATGAGATTTTGCGCCCCAACTCAGAGACAAACTGTCTGGGTCCTAATGGTGCTACAGTTCACCGAGCGGCTGGTTGACCCATTTAGATGTTAACGCTCAATACTGCACCAAACTCTGTTGGAGAGATTCAGTATAACAATGCAACGCATGCAGCAATGTCATGGCCGGCTCCTGCAAATAAATGCACCTTCCTTTTCATTTGCAAAAGCTTTTAATCACTTACAAAGACAAGATCATTTTAAAGAGATTAAAAGTGTTTTTCAGGCCTTAATGAATGTCTGTATCATCAGTTTTCCCTCATGCACGACATGTTTAGGGGCTGCAACCAACAATTATTTTCATTATCAATTAATTTGCCGAGGATTTTCTCAATTAATCAGCCAGAAAACAATCAAGCCCAATGGGGAAATCTTCACATTGCTTGTTTTATCTGAGCAGCAGGTTTAAAACCTAAAGCTAATAAATGTGCAATCAAGAAAAAAAAAAAGCAGCAAGGCCTCACTTTAAAAAAAATACCTGCTGATTAATTTTCTGTTGATTAATATATTTTAACATTTATATCTGCATATTTTACCCACTATTGTACAAATTCTTGTTATATTCTTTCTCAGATCACTTTAAAGTAACATTCTGACTGTTAGGCTGTCATTCTTTTGTGTTGTAGTGATGCCTGTGTAGGCCTAACAGTGTGTTGTGCAGCTGTGCACAATGTTTTTTACACACCTCCACCCTTGATGAGGGTCCCTGTTTTCTGGCACCGTTATTTTTGGGGGTTGCGGGCTGAAAAGTTTGGGAACCCCTGCTTTAAAGGACCATCAACATCAGCCACAGAGGTTACATAAACCACATGCATTTTTCCCATAATAGTTTATCTATGAGGAATCGTGCTGGTTTACATTTTATCCACATTCAGTAAACGTTACAGAAAGTATCTGAAAATGTGTGACGTTAGTTAAAAAAAATGTCAGTGTCAAAATGCTTCTTCATGCTGATATTCAAGCTAGGAAGGCAGCACTTGTAAGGAACTATTTTTTTTATGTGTAATCACTTTTTGTCTCAGTGGTTCCTCTCTCTCTCTCACTCAGCAATTTTTGACAAAATAAAAGCAGAAGTTCTCTGTAGAGAGGTGTGTTATTTATACCTGGCAACTTTCATTTGTCCTATACTGTTTCTATACCCTGTTTCAACATGAATGGCAGTGAATGGGGTTTAAAAATGCAGTCTGAGATCTACTAAAGTAAACACACAGTCACATTTTAACAAAAACCTTTGTGGAAGATAGAGGTGATCTCTGCTAATGGTGAGAAGTCAGAAATAGACTGATATGGCCCTTTAATTGTTATTAAATTAAGACAGAATAATGTGGTTTTTTTAAAAAAACAGACACCTAGTTTTAAGGACTTTATACTGTATATGTTTAACGAGACTCTCGAGATCCATTAAAGAAATTCATCACCATTTATCAGTGGAGTTCAGTACATGGCACAACTACACCTCCAAACTAATTGAGGCATCCTTTGATCACAGCAGAGCCTCTCCACATCCAAACTTTGGGGGGTTTTCAGGTACACATTTCTTTCTCCACCTCCTCACTTCTCCAAAATCTCTCAGGACATAAAGGCCAGTAAACTGCCTTCATGTGTGCGCCCGACGTCTCAAAAAATATGAATTGCAAAAGCAAAGACGTGGTGGAGGGGCAGCAAACAGCAGAGATTATGATGCAGGCCTACGATGGGATGCCAGCAGGCTTTTGAAGGTGTTTTTCCACTTCCACCTCAAGTGACACGCCATGCCTTTGAAAATCTAAGGTGACTATAAAGTAGCTCCCATTCAGAGAAGTCGAGTTAAGCGGTCTGTTGGGATCTGCTGTCTGGCCAATAATGATAAACTTAGTCATCTGAATTTTCCAAGCTCAAAAAAAACACCATCTCTAATCTTTTTAGGGGGTTGGAGAGCTGAGATGCATGACTAAGTGACATTCTCAGTATATAAAGAAGTTTTCAAAAATGCGTCATGACCTGGAGTGCTGGAAAGAGTTCTTGAAGTGAAAAACTTGGAAACACAGCTGATCCAGTCAGTCTGTTGAAGAGTTAGCATTTTGTCAACTAAGGACTTAAATTTCACACCATAGTTGGATTCAATTTTGTGCTTGCGCTTATGTTGCAAGAGTAGCCATCACTCCTCTCGAGTGGTGGGCAGCTCATTTTGAAATTGAACACTTTATGAAATCAGTTCTAAAGCCGCTATGAAATAGGGATTTGACAAGGGAGAACACTGATCCGCCGCACCGCAGAGCAGAGCAGCTTGAAGCCTGATTTGATAACGCAATCTCACACACTGATTGAGTTTGGGAGGTAATAGAGCTCCAGACATTTCAGTTCCTAACAGCAGATGTTTTGCTGTATTACAGGAAGGGGGAGCAAGCTGGGAGATCACACGATAGTGCCGCTTCATAAAAAAATCAGGACGCAGCAGACGACAAATGTCCATTTCGCTTCAGCATTCTGCAGTCATGCTGGAGTCAAATCATATTTCAGAGAGATTTGGGCAGATGTTGTCACTGCTGAGGGAGGCAGTCAATTTTTCATATTTGTGTAATTGCTAATCGGTATAACATTTTCAACTTGGATTTGGCTTCTAATCTCCGGGGACGACACACGTTAGCCGGGAACAGTTTTTACCAGAGGGGACACTGTTTCTTTAAGAGGATTAGTGAACTGTCTATCAGTCATGTCGTGTTTAACTAATGTTTGCAATGGCCCCTCGTCTGGGCCAGAATACGCCTCCTCACTTCGTGGCATCAAAATAAATGTTTACATGCTTCTGCAGAAATAAGTGATTCGAGATGCTTTCCTTATCATTCATACCACTAAATCAACCCTTCTCTCTTTCCCTGCCATAACCTTTGCCTTGAGCAAGCTCACTCACACACACACACAAACAGAAAAAGCTTTAAAATACAGCAGTTTCCAGCATTGTGAGCAGCATATTGAGGAAACTGAGTTCCAGTGTAGTTTCTCCCCTGTAGCATCTGATTATCTGTGCTCAGCCATGGCCTGAAATTAGTTAAATGATTTTCTACAGTCCTAAAATAAGCACTAACGTTCTTTGATCGCGGCATAGCGAACGCTAATAGCTGTGCCTAAACGTGACACAGCTCACTGCTTTTTACGATTTAATGGCAAATGTAATCTATGGCACCTTCTAATTTGTTTGCTTTATAGCTTTATGGACACCAGGGAAATATAAAGCGTAAGAGGACGTGGAGGAAGGATGCTGGGTCAGGAGAAGTGTGTTACTTACAACCGCTCTTAAATCAGACATATAGGCATACCGAGCCAACCGATTGGCATTAGAGAGAGAGAGAGAGAGACAGTGATTGAAATTCCCTCCATACACCTTCCCTCATCTGCTCAAACAGCCTGGAGTTCTCCCCCTATCAGCCCACATGAAAAATAAATCTGAGTTTCAGGTCACAATCCAGTCGATTCCGAGTCAATCCGCCATAATTGGTTGGCGTCACACGGCGGCAGAGCTGAAATCTATCGGGCAGCGAGGCTGGAGGAGGCCTAATTGGTGTCAGCTCAGGTTGCACCGCTGCTGCAGGAATACAGGTCGGCCGCGCCGGCCCCTCTGGCAGACCACTTTTAACAGCTTATACCGTCCTTCTCGTGCAGCCTCTCCCTTCACTCCTCTTATTCTCCGTGTCTTTCCGTCTTCTGCCCAGGCAGAGACGTTGAGGATTTCAGCACTTTTGGAATTAGGTGCAATTATTCACCTTTCACAAAATCATGTGGCGGGAGAAGCGGCTTACCTCCTCTAAGGTTTCCTTTGAATCTTTGATCTGTATGTTTGTGAAGCTTTAGTTGCCTGTTAGCAGAACTAATGACTAACATAGCTTAATCTGTTCATCGCATATAGCAACATTATGGACTGGATCAGGAGTATTGCTAAAAGGGCAACACTTACTTGACATATTTATTGAAAAATACAGAAAATTTAAAGTAGTAATAACAAACTAAGTACATTTACTCAGTCACCGTACTCAAGTGTAATTTTTAGTGTACTTGCACCTTGAGTAGACCCATTTTATGCTCCCTAATACTACAGTTTTGAACAGCTATTGCTTCTGGACACATGTGAGATTAAGATATTATATGCAAGTAATATGATTATTTTATTAAATATGATGGATTGTAAAACTACAGAAGAAGCAGTTAGGATAGGTCCACCTTGCCCAAGTAATAAACATTTAAGTTCCCTCCACATATTTACACAGCAGTAATGCTGATCCCATGTTATCATACTGTAACACTGGCAGGAGTCATGCTGCATAATGAGTACTTTTACTTTTAATCCATTAAAGATATTTAATTGCTTATACCTTTATACTTTTACTAAAACTTCAAGTGTACATGTCTAAAAATGACCCCACCTTTGTTGTATATTTTTATGACTTATGTAGCTTCATTATCTCAAATGTTTGCATTAATGTTCAAACTGAGAAATCTGTAATTTCATACACACTAACGATGCGTTTCGTTATGTCTCCTGTCGCTAACATTCAGGGTAACAGCAGTCAGAGAGTAAGGAAGGAAGTCGACAAAAGTGACTAAACGTAACGTCAATAAAACTTTAGTATGTTACCTCGTATGTGAACGTTGCTGCCTGAGTCATTCAGAGAGATTTTCACCTGTGATGGTGGTTGTTTAACAAATCTCATTACCCCACGGTTCATCATGAAGACGTCAACCTACATATCTTTTTTTAATTGTTTTGATAAGGAAACTTCTAGTGGCAGAAATAACATATTGTAAATTTAAGTATCATTGAATGCAGAACTTTTGTGATTGACAATTTTAAACAAATTTTAAATACATTTTCTTTTTTGGATAATTATCATAAATATGAATGTAACCTGCAGCTCTCATGTTTGTGATCAAGCTGTTGTCGTTGCTCATTCATGTCATACAAGATCAAGAATATGACTAAATGACTCTGGTCTGTCAAAATGACTCACAATGTAAATCGTAAACTCAGCATGAAGTGACAAGGTGTCAGCTGCTCAAAGGCACATGAACGTGACGGCAGTAATTACACAAACAACAGAACCACTGCAGTTTTAAATTGCTAACATGAAACTTTTTGGTCAGTTTTGTACTTCATAAGCTGTTGATTTGAAATATAAGTATACAGCATTTAAGGACAGGCGCTTTTTTAAATATTTCATAGGCATACAGCAAGTTGCAGCAAAAAGTGCTCTAAGTGAAACCAGCAAAGTGGGTATTATTGTCGCTATCACTTACAAAGATGAACAAAACATTTTTATTAAATTGCAAATTTAATGTGAGCCAGTTTTCAGTGTCTTGCTCCAGTGAATATTCTGTTGGAGAGAAGCAGTGATTCAGATTTCCACATTACAAGAGCTGCTACCCTTGGAGCCTCATAGCCTTTGGCACTTGGTATTTTGCCTGAGGAAAGGAAGTCCTATTCACAGTGTGTCTGTCATTAAGTCATGGCACAGCCACATCATCATATCATAAGAAGCCACCCGCGGGGAGCTAGCTTTTGTTTTTTATTTCACTATCTGCAGATTGATTTGGAATATAAAGTACCAATATGGGCAAGCTCTGAGTCAGTGTACATTGTTACAGCAAGGCAAAAACAAAAACTGTTATTGTGGGCATCAATATTATAAGACAAAGCTGATTTCTTAATACAAATATAGTCATTGAAAGTTTTTCTTAGGGCGCAACTGATATGGGACTTTTGGGGCCGATGTCAATTCTGATGATGTGGGGCAAGAAAATTCCAATATCCAATATATTGGCCGATATTATACATAAATATCAGATATCAGAGCACTGAACAGGAAACACTTCACTAATTTAGTTATTAAATAATGGATCACCCTGTGCTGGACAAATTTTAAATAACGAGTCTAAGTATTTTTTCCAGCCTTAAAAGCCAGTTTTAAAATCAGCGCATTTCAGAGAACATATATGCTGATATCAATATATCTGCGATAGGCCAATATCAGAGGATAATATCAGTAACATCTTACTTTGCATACAGTGTTTACTCTGTACTGGAGGCGGTGGATTAAAGAACTTTAAATTGTAAGACTTCAGTAAAGTGTCAGAAACTGTACTCATCAGTAAACTGATATATCAGTCAAGCAGTAGTTTTTTGGGGGGGTATATACAAAAATGATCCTTTCAGTTTTCAGTTTTTCAGTTAAACGTAGTACTGCAGTATGATTGACAGCCGCTATTATTTTACCAAGTTGTCCCATCGTATCTCACATCAGATCCACAATGCTTTCACTGAGGCCCCTCATCACTTATGTCTTCGGTGATCTGCACCTACTTAAGTGGCTTCCATGCACCATCTCCACCTGCCCTTTGACCTCTGCTCTCAATAGGGGACAGTAATTAAAGGCTGATTTCTCCTGCAGACTCTCGGCGGGATTAGATATTTCATCACCTCCCAACCCAGCACTAAATGGGAGAGCTCTGAGGAATTGGGACACACCCACTAAGAACAAAGGGGGATTTTCTAATGACACTGCAAGCACCTTATGATAAACTGTAGGGTTAAAGAGCACATGCTGTACACACAAGGGGACACTTAATCATCCAGTACCAACCACAGGGAACAATTGATCATGTCCAGGGCTGTTTGTGCTGTGAGCAAACAGCTTAAGAGTGCAGCCACTACAGTGCAGAATTTTTTGTTTTGAAGAATTTTTTCTACTTGTCCTAATACTGTTGGCTGAGGAAAATTGTTCAGGTTCAATCAAGCTCTCTTTTAAAGAGGAGAATGTACATACCTAGTTGTTATCCTTGTGTATATTTACTTTCAATTCAAATCAATCTTACATGTGAGCTGTTTCCTTGAAGTGTTAACATTGTTGATATCTAATAAAGTTGAGGGAGGGTCCCTAGAATGACACTTAAAGGTGCCTTGTGAAATTTTCCCACGAGTAGGCAAAAGTTTTGTTTACATTTGTAACCCGTTAAGCTTGATGTTAACATGCAGGCGGCAGTTGGATAAGCACAAACACATTTTGATGCTACATGTAAATGCATGCAGAATGACATCTGGAGGTGGTCGTATGATCTGATATCAGCCAGGTGTAAATGCAGTTACCGCAATCTTGAGAACAGAGCTGCCTACCAAGTTGAAAGGTTGCTTAACTTTGTTTCTTCTGCTGGCTAAGGTAGAAACTACATGTTGTCCCTTACTAAAAGTGATCTCAAAATTAATGCCATTACTAATTTGCATACTGAGATCTGATCTGATCTCAGTGTGGACAGAATCAGGGTGTAATGGGGTGGATGTCATTGCACATGGATCCAGATCTAATGATAATACCAGGTGTGAATGGGACCTCAGTGTTAAGTGACTCCTTGAGGTTAAATAAACATCATTTTTGTTCTCCTTTGCATGTAAATAGTGTGGTAAAGCTTACATCCATCCAGCTGACAGTTTACAGTCTTCTTCATTTCTCCTGCCTTCCTGCAGCCAACTTTTAGCCTGCAGCAAAATGTTTCGTGTTTCTAGCGTGATTGTGCTTACATGTGCATTTTCTGCATATGCATGATACAAATAGAACAACCTGCTCTTTGAAAATGTCTCCATAGCACCACCAATAGCAACAAAACTCCACAGAGAGGATTAAATAAATGCATTTTTCATTGCTTTATTTGTAAACATATAATCCAGTTGTAAAAAGTGCTCAACTCAAAAATCATCTTTCCAAGACTGGAGAACTAGAGCATGTCACATCATAGTCTTCATTCATTCATACGTTTTTTTAATGCATTCATTCACTGAGCAGTCTTCTGTAATAATAACTTGTTGTTTGCATGACTCGTTTGGAGATGGAAAGCTGGTTCCCAATCATGGCTGGTTATTCTCCGTGGCAGCTGTAAACAGACTCTTTGTCACTCAGCGACTCAATAGATTTAACAGGTGGATGCGAGATGAATACTAACATGAACGTCTATAAGACAGTCAGTCTCCCCCTTGAGCTAAGTGGCCGCCACGGAGACAATGTCATCTCTGTCAGAGGCACAGAGGGCTGCAGTTTTGATCTCACTAAACACAAGGCTGGGATGGAGAGGAAATGGAAAGAGCCGTTAACCTTTTCAGTTGTTGAATAATGAAAATGCAAATAACGTCAGGCTCAGTCCTGTGTCACTGCTCATTTATCTTGCATTGTATTTTTGAGTCTGTCCTCTTCACCTAGATAAACAAGTGAATTTATTATGGAGTGCTTATTCAATATTTTAAGAAAATTTAGTTGCTCGAGACTGCAATTGTTGAAGTGCACATTAATGTGATTAATATGCACTATAACTATTTTGAATACCCTACTCTTCAATGCACAGTTTCTTTCTGTTGACAGCTGATTTGTGATTTTCTAGGCAAAAGTTTCATGCTCTGATTTAGGGCAGCACAATTAATCGAAATTTAATCAAAATCACAATACGGCCAACTGCAGTTTTCAAATCACAGGGAGGTGCAATAATGTTCAAGGGGAGATGTGTGTGAGAGAATACCATTTTAATTTAAATATTGCGGTGCTGCAGAGCTGTGCTGGCCTGCACATCATATTCTAGAGGTTTAAGAAAACTTTTTTTCTTTTGTACAGATCCCTGCAAAAATCACAGTGTAATCATTTTCATCTTTATCAATAAAAATGAAAATAACGATGTAAAAATGATCACTTCCTCTAATATCATAAATCATATTGTAATGGCACTATATGTCCAAGTAATTGCAATTGGATATCCTAATGAAATTGTGCAACCCAACTCTGATTTCTGACTTGCTCTGAGGCATGTACAGAACTGCTTAAGCTAATGACTTTAAACTATGCTACTAGCTTGTTTTTGAGAACTCTTACACCAGAATTAATCATAGAAAGGTTTCAAAATGTTGTCCTTTTTTAAAAAATCTTTTTGAATAGGTGAAAATTAATCTGCTTGCATAAACTGACTCCCAAGAAACTAAATTTTTACACCAATTCTCTGTCAATTCATGTATTCTAAGATAAGCACATAAAAAGAGGTGATTGATAAGTTCATGGCCTGAGGTAGAAGGAGATGAGTTATGGAGCTCTTGTCACACGTACACACACACACACATGTCTGAAGTTAATAACTTTTGTGGTATTTCTGCTTTGAGTAATTGAAAATTACAAGTCAGCACTGTCTGAGAAAATGAACAACATTAGCCTTTGTGCAGGCATCTCGCTGCCACCTTTGCACCACACTGTAGAAGGACGTTACACCTCTAGTGTTGCCTGCATGTTCTTGTGGAGCTCCTTGGGTGAGACCTTAAGACGAAGGAAGCAGATGACTGCTCAAAGGCAGATATTGTCCATTTTCTCAGACAAAGCTGACTTGCAAATTTCAATTACCTTAAATGGCGATACCACAAATGTTAAAAACTTTAAACTTTCTGTATTATAACTCAAAGAGTTGAACTGCACATGCATGTAACCAGACTTGTAAAATCCATCTCCCCTTGTATGCCACATACAGATGATCACGCACACAGTTCATTGTAGTACTTTGATTTAAAACTTTTAATGAGGAAATTTAAAATTTGGATGAGAAATGCATTAAAAATTCTCTTCTATCTCACATCTAAATAAAGAAAATTTTTTAGAGCCTTGGTGTACTCTTGATTTGGAGCCCTCACATGCATGTCTGTGCCATTCACAAAGTGGCTTTTTTTTACACATTGTAATGCTGACAAGCAAAACAGAAAATTGCCTACATTGCCAGCAGTGTTCTGCGAGTGCCCGTTTGGCCCGTCAGAGTGTATTTATTCTGTTTGTATCCTGTGTTTGCAGTGCGTACCAGGTGGTGGTGGAGGAGGAACGTCCACGCAGAGCACGAGGCACGGCAGAAATCCTGCGCTGCTACCCAGTTCCCATTCACTTCCAGAACGCCACGCTGCTAAACTCCCAGTACTATTTCACTGCTCAGTTCCCCGCTGCCGGCATCCACTCACCACAGCCCTTCACTGTGGGAGACAACAAGACCTATAATGGCTACTGGAACGCACCTCTGCTGCCTCAGAAAAGCTACAGTATCTACTACCAGGCTGTGAGCACAGCCAATGGGGTGGGTGTTTGTGAAGTTTTCATTTTACTCATCAGTTACAGTTAAAGTTGTACTAAAGTCATGTTTAGTTACCAGTTTTGCAGAATCTCATTATAACAAATAGTAAATAGTAAATACGTAATAGTAGTAAATACGTAACATTGGCACAATTTTTAGGTACTTTACTAAAGTATTACCATTTGA
>JAQFJA010000004.1:19817610-19834778 GCA_029874485.1 Naso brachycentron
AGTCGATTATAAACCAGGAACAAACCATTTGTCCCATCAAGTCTTTATGTATTATGACCCTTGCATGTCTTAATGGCTTTTAACACCATGCCGGTGGACTACAGTTGGAAACTAGCCTCTGGCTAACACTGGCACATTTACAGAAATGTATGATTAATGTGCACTGTCCTTTCTAAATAAATAAAAATTTTTTAAAAATTAAAAAAAACTCTCTATGGCTGTAGTGCATGCCTAATTAATGTTGAGACAAACAATCAGTGATTTAGATTGCTATGAAATTATAGATGTTAAACTGTCACTCGTTATACCCAAAAGCAACAACTAGCCTACTCCACCTATTAAATATATTTGTATTCAGACTTACTAAAACTGCGAAAACTGCTGTCATACATCACATCCATAGTGTCCAGGTTATATACATGAAAAATGACATGTCAGATGTCAGGACTAAGTTCTACAGTGGCCTTGAATATCCTGTTTGCTGTCAGATAATGAAAACTTTGCTCAACCCCTCAGCTACTTTACCCATGAAGTGTGTGTTTGTTTTCAATCCAACTCTGTATTTGCTTTGGAGGGACTTCTCACATCGTCTGCACACTGTACCCTCTGTCTCCTCACCACAAGCCCACCATGTTCTGCTGTGCTTTGTGTGTTTAACATGATGACTCTGTTCCTCAGAGAGGGGCTCATGAGATCCGGGAGATCCGACAGTTTCACTTCACGGGCTGGCCGGACCACGGCGTGCCCTATCACGCCACAGGCCTGCTGGGGTTTATTAGGAGAGTCAAGTCCAAGACCCTGACCAATGCTGGGCCCATGGTGGTTCACTGCAGGTTGGTGTGCACCAGAACCGAATCTGTTTCATAATTTTGTCTCTTTTCTGTCCGCCCAGTCATTGTATATTTGTACCTGTTGTCTTCAACTAGCAGTTCTGGAGATCAGATTATTGCCAGTATTTTGTTGACAAACTAGAATATAACTAAAGAAAATAAAGAACAACACTATTTCCTTAGGCATGATAGTAATTTGTTTGTCAGTTTTAAAATAATTTTATTTTTCAAAGTGCCTTAAAGGCTGCAGCCAACAATATTACAGAGAACAAGATAATAAATACATTATCAGTTACCTCTGGTGGTATGGAGCCAACAGTGTTGGTTTTGAGACTTTCATTTTAATTTTTTGAAAAAACAGATAACAGACAGATACCTTAAAACAAGACTGTAATTACGAGGGACAATTACAGGTCAGCGATGACTGAAGACATAATAAAACTTAACGTGATTAAGCAATATCACACGAGAGGGAGTGATGTTGTACTGTAATATCGTCACAGCTGTGGTTCGGTCGTGGGCACTCAGCCTGCAGCCTCGTGCCGAAGACAATGTCAAATAGGCTAGAGGCTATTTGTCATCTGTAGTCCCTGCCAACAGCGTTATACAGGCCACTTAAAACATATCAAAGCAACTCTGAACATACTGGTAGAGCAGTAGAGCAGCACTGCAGAACTAGCAAGACATGTAGATGGTATCAACAAGAGGTGTTAAAAGTTAATCAAATTAGTGTTAGAATAATTCCATCAAAAACCAACAATTACATTAATATTTTAAGTATGCCATTCTTCAAATGTCAAACTTTAGGTATCCTGCTCCTCTGAATAAAAATTGTGCCTTTACTGCCCCTCTGAGGTTTCCAATTCTGTGTTTTTCTGCAGTGCCGGGGCGGGACGGACAGGCTGCTTCATCGTCATTGACATCATGCTGGACATGGCAGAGAGAGAGGGTGTGGTGGACATTTACAACTGCGTGAGGGAGCTGCGCTCACGGAGGGTCAACATGGTCCAGACTGAGGTACGGTAAATCTGGTCCCACAGTGGCCTCAGCAGAGCTGCTCACTGAGATTCATCAGTAAAACAAGAGAGCGAGGATGCAGCTCGACGGGCTGTCGCCATTAAATGTGGATTAACTTGAATCTGCGAGTAATTCTTAGCATAAGCCCTACTTCTCTGGCGCTCCAGAACAAATGCTCAGAATTAAAAGCAAAGAGAGGAGCTCTTTGTGAAAAACATGTATTCTTTCCCGGCAAAATAAATCATTACCTGACATTTATTAGTCATTAATTTTGCAGGAAAAGTGATGCAGGCTTTACAGGTTCTTAACCATTTTTGCTCGTGACTGATGATGCCCATTATCTTTTAAAATGTTGCGTAATTAGTTTTCATTTTTTTGCTGTCAGTCACTTTCAAGTGCCACTTCAAGTGTCGCATTTTTCAAACAGAGGGAATGTATTTCATTATGTAACAAAGCTTTCCAAATTATAATTTGCCTCTGGCTGATGGCTGTAGGACAAGTGATCTTCAGTGTTTTAGCCTGCTTGATATATGAGATGAATAGTGTTTATATTTACCACAGATGTATTTATGACTCCAGATTTACATTTTTATGATCATTTCTCATAAAAGACTTTCACTGAAGTGTCCTCCCCAACTATTTCCCGGGATGCTGAGCACAAGTGCTTGCAAAAAGCACAAGTGCCTGGAAATACATGCTATAATAAAAGGGTTTAGAGGCTTGTAACTGAGAGCATTTAGCTCATATTGATGGCTGAAAACATCCCAGGCTCATCTTCCAGCTTTATGCCAGTATGGGCTACTGAAGGACTTTGCGCTTTCCTGAACACCGGCCATCTGGAGGTGTCCATGGTCTCGTTGGATGCATCATTTCACTGTAATTCCCTTTAAATCACAAGCGTCATTGGACTTAATGGGCAAATGTTTCATCGCTGATGTCCGATTTGGGATTTGAGTAACTGGAGACCAAATGTTGTTCACCCTGAGTCACTCTCCTCAAGTTCAGTGACCTTCAAAGTGTGCGTATGTGCGCGTTTTCCCTCGCAGGTGTTCAGGCTCGTTGGCATGGTTCCTCAGCCCACGGCCAGACACCAACACCAGCGTGGTTTCATCTGTCCACGGAAATGAAAAGCCTCGTTGTTGTTTATAGTTTATGAGCTCAGACAGAATCTGAGGATCTGATCAATCTGTGGATTCTGGTGTGAGTGCCTTATCGCCGCCGGCCTGCTGCCCCAGCCCGAGCTGGTCAAACTCTCAGGTCAACAGTTCACATTTTACACTAGACTTAACAAAGGGCAACACACGTTTCTCTGTGAGTCTGTAAATCAGTGACCTCTGTGCATGTGTGCAGATTCTGGTCCGAAGTGACAAGGAAGTGTCAGCTGAAAATGTCACTTCAGAAAAGATTTGCATCAAGCCTCAAGCTGTGTCACCATGTCGGCTGCTTGACTGACTGATGTGAAGGGGAGGGGAGGAAGGATGTGTCGCGATTTCCTCTTGTGCTCTGCATGAAGTTGAGAACAGCAGGGGGGGTTGTTTTTGTTGTTAAGATGTCGACATTGTTAATGCTTTGAGAATGACAATGATGATGATGAAGCCTCAACCTAGCTAAGGTCACTAAAGTTTGATAGGATCATGAAAAACCTTGAAAGGTCACGGAAATAAAAGAAATATATACTTTTTTGCAGGCCTCTAAATATTTTAGGGTTTTTAAATGTTAGTTTCATAAGAGAATTAAATCAGCTTTGTACCAAAACATGCAAAAATATGTAATGTAACCTTTGAACATAGGCAATGACAAATATTAGTCATACAAACTGCCTCAGGGGTAAAGAATAATCATAGTGAGGTTGTGGAAAGGTCATTCGATTCTTCTAGCAAAAAAATGCAGCTGGCTCATGCATTTCTCCTGCTGCCGGTGGTAAAAACAAAATCAAATGTTGTCTGTCGTCATGAGTGTAAGAAGCCTGATGGATCCGCAATGAGGATGCTGTTTTTTGCAGGAGCAGTATGTCTTCATTCACGATGCCATTTTGGAGGCCTGTCTCTGCGGCGACACCACCATTCCCGCCAGTCAGCTCCGCTCCGTGTACTACGACATGAACCGCCTGGACCCACAAACCAACTCCAGCCCCATTAAAGAGGAGTTCAGGGTGAGGAGATTTGGGCATAAAGAGGCAAATAAAGCACTGTTTGCAAATCCCTTACGAAGCATCTCAAGTGCAGGATGAGTTCAAAACAATGGTAAACATGTTGTTTCTTAATGAATGGTGCAGCCCCCCTCTGGGCCAATCAGTAGCAAATATGTGACTTTGCTTTAATCTGTAATCGTAGCCTCCCTCATTGGACCAATCAGAGTTATATGGGAGGCATTGCCCCCCTAAGATTCTTCGCAGTCACATCAGGGGAGTCAGAGCTATCGCTAATGTAACTGATTAAAGAATTGCATTGTTAATTACCATATTGGGAGATAATTAGCACACTCAAGACCCAAGTGCCTACCTTCCTGCGTCGGTATGACAGCGTGTAATTCTGCTTCAACCCTGATAGACTCTCAACATGGTGACTCCCACACTGCGGGTGGAAGACTGCAGCATCGCGCTGCTGCCCAGGAACCACGAGAAGAACCGCTGCATGGACGTCCTTCCCCCCGACCGCTGCCTCCCCTTCCTGATCACCATCGATGGGGAAAGCTCCAATTACATCAACGCTGCGCTCATGGATGTAAGAGTCAGAGACAGCTGAAAATATTTCACATATTACAGAAACTCAATGGCATTCCTTTACAGAGTCGCTTAAAGGAGCTTTCCAGCATTATTGGAATTCTTGCTTATTAAATTCGTGTAATTTCTAAGTGGTAAATTGACACTGAGTCAAAAGGCAGCAAATTACAGCTGCCGTGCTGTGTGTGAGCTAAAACTTTCCCACATGTTGCTTTTCTTGTCAAACGCTAATCAGTGATGTCAAAGCAGGTATTTTGCCTTTGGCAGTTAATGGAAAACATCATGGGCTATTAAAGCGACTGTGAGGGGAGACATTGATATTTCAGCCTCATATACAATGGGTTTCTCTCTGTGGCTTTGCTGAAAATATCTCAATGCAGAGCTGCAATCTTGATTCTTAAGCTTTGAGGACTTTCGGGTCTTACATGCAAATCACTTAACCACAGGATGCTGAGTGAAATGTTGGAATGTAAAGGGAAAATCATCACAAGACAAAAAAACAGTATGTGAGATATAAAATAGGCCCTCTGCCCCTTCCTAAACACCCACCCATCAAAAAAAGAGGGCATAAACAAAGAAAAGGACTTTTGTTGAAATTCCCTGCATTGTGTTCACAAGAACAGACAAGTGAAGTTAAAAATGGATATATGAAGCCTAGTGGAGTGGAAGTGCAAAGTTTTTTTGAAAATTGAAAGCAAAAGTATTCAACTCACAAGGTTTTACTTGCTAAAATGAATATTTTCACACTTAAATACATTAAAATATATATTCCAGAGACTATAAAGTTGAGTTGAGTTGAGTTCCATTTCTTAGTGAGTTAAGGACCTCTTGTCCCTGTTGGCTTAAAAGGGAAATTTCAGTGTTTTTGACCTTTGCACTAGAAGTTTAAAAGAATAAACGCAATTCAGACAGACACACTTCGTGTCAACTGTCAAACTTCATCTGCTTATGAAGATTACATGATTGGTCAAAAGCTCCAGAACAGCTACTTAATAGACCTTGAGGCGGTTTGGTTACGCCCTTATGAACAAGTATGAATGACTAAAAATGCACAACAGGTCAAAACAAAGCAACACTTAAATGCAATGGTTAGCAATTTTCAGGCGTTTATTCAGGGTGGACCTCATGAAAAACACCTTGACAAAGAATGCGTCCAGTGATGGACTTTTTGGCTCTTGTCTGGATTGAGCAGGTCACCTCTCGGGTACTCTCACTGGTAGCCAGGAACCACATTAAAAGTTGAGGATCTTATGTAACCTTCCTATACATGGAATTGCCATTAGAAAACAACAGTCTGTGTGAGGCAGGTTAAAGGATGGAGGTCATTTTAAAATTGCTGTTGGTTTGTTCTTGGTTGGTTTTCTGCTTGTGTGCTATGTAATATGCATGAGGTTTATTTAACGACAGTTTTTCAAATCTTTCTTTTTCTTCCTTCCTCTTCTCCAGAGTTACAAGCAGCCTTCTGCATTCATAGTGACCCAGCACCCGTTGCCAAACACAGTGAAGGATTTCTGGAGATTGGTGCTGGACTATCACTGCACATCCATAGTGATGCTCAATGATGTCGACCCAGCCCAGGTAAACCCGACCTGATACGTGTGCATAAACACCAATGCATACAATACAGAAAATAATCCTCGAGGAATATTGCAAGAAGTGAATTCACAGGCAGATGACAGATAAAGCAGTGTCTTTGATTAGATGTTGGTTTGTAATAAAGTCACACAAAAGGACAGCGTGGGAACTGGATTTCGAGAGATTGCTTTTTTTGCTTTCTCTCACTATAAACCGGGGGAAGAAGCCCAGGGATGTACCTGTGCTGGCAAACACATATTGGTATACAGAGTGTGTTTGAAATAAGGTAGATGCTGCAGAGTGGAAGAGGACTTGCCATGAAAGCGCAGGTAGATGGAGAAACAGGCCTGTGGAAGAGACTCTCCAGATTTCTCAGCCCGAGGCTCTGTCATAACACCCGGGGATCAAAGCCTGAAGCCAGGATGCTCTCCCCATCCAAATCCCCTTTCCCTAGGTGACTGACTGACTGGCTGACTGGGTGGATAGAAAAGGCCTTTCATTCAATATTCTCACTGTAGCCAGCCATTCAGCCAGCCAAGGAAACAGCGCAGGTGGGAAGGGAGGAGGGCAGGCGTAGATGGAGACAAGGGAGGTGGAGGTTCACTAGCTTCTCCATCAGCATCTTTGTTTTGCATCCGTTGAATTTGTCAAGTTTTGACAGGCTCTCGAAGGGGGATAGAAAGTTGTGCTTTTGCTGCCATAGAGACTGTATAAGTGTTCGTGCTTTTGTGTGTTAGTGAAAGAACGCAAGGGCATATTTGTCCGTCCATCTGTATGCATGTACTCAGGCCTGCTATTTGCATTCTTCTCAGGTAGACTCATTTTTCCCTTGTTTGCTCATGACTCAGTATGTACGCTTGTCTGTCAGTGCAGAATCTGTCCATCTGTGTGTGTACGCTTCCATGAGTCTGATTCAGTGCTGTGAGGCCGGCAGTGGGCTCTGCAGGTGCATGTTCTTAACTGGGCTTTCTCTCCTAAGGAGCGGAAAGAAGGGAGATTTAGCAGCTCTTAGGATGCCGTCCCAGGGGTTTATTTCTCCCTCTGTACTATTTAACAATGCTGCTAGAGCAGTCAATAACACTATCAGTGACTGCTTAATACTTTTAATCAGGGCTACAACCAAGGATCATTGTTTATTTTCCATTAACTTTCAAACTTTTAATTGACAATGATATTTTAAAAAAAGCTGAAACCCTAGAAAGTAATTCTGCGATTATCATGGGGGGAAATGCAAAGATTGTGAAGTAGCTCAAAACTGGCAAAAAAATATGTATTATTTATTTAATAATATATGTTTTCTTCAGTATGTTTATCCATTTATTGAATTCATTGTAACATCTAAAAACAACTGCAAACAAGATTGTTTAGGAACTATTTTGCAAGTGAATAGAGGTGTCAAAACAGTGGCTAAATGGTTGAAATAGTTAGCTAAAAGCAATCAACAAACATCAAATAGATAACTATGGGATCAATGTTAAATGAGCTGAAGGTAACGGACCAATAGTTAAAATACACGGATAAGTTTCTGAAATTGTTTTAGTAGCTAAGCTAACCATTGAAAATGTTTAAAAGTTAGCTAGAAATCATGGATAAACAGCTAAAAAAAAAACTCATGTTAGCTAAAAGTAATGGTTAAAGAGGTTTAAATAGCTAAAAGTAATCAGTAAACTGTTGAAACTGTTGATTCTAGCTAGCCGAATATTGGATTAATAGCTTGGTTTGAGTGGATTGAATAAATTGTTAGTATTCTAATTTGATAACATTAGCTTAAGGGGTAATGGTGTAACAGTTGAAATAGTTACAGTCAAAAATTGTTAGCTAAGCCTTACCAATAGTTAGCTCGAAAATGCTATTAATGTGTTAGTTTAATTGGACTGGTTACATAAATTAGCAAAATCATGAAGTTAATGGAAAAACATTTAAATAAACAAGCAACAAAAATAAACATTCAAATAGTCAAACTAAGCAGTTCGGATGGTTAACTAAGTAATGGATAAGCGTTCAAAACTGTGAGCTAAAACTAATTAATTTAAATTAGCTAACGCTTAAATGGTTGAGCTTGCCTAAAGTAATGAACAAGCAGTTGAGATAGATAACATTAGTTAAGTTAGGCAACAATTTTACAGTTTTTATAGCTAAGAGTAATTAGAAAGTTAGTAGTTAGTTAGTTAGCTCAACTAGTTTGTTAATGTTAATAATGGGATAATTGCTTAGTTTAAATGGGTTGGAAAGTAGGCTGGCAGATAAACAGTTAAAATAGATAGCCTGTTAAATTGCTTTTAAAAGTAAGTAATTTAGATAAATTAATCTGTTATTCATACTGTAGTCAATTTATTGGTCAACTGTCTCTTGATACATTATCTTTTCATAATATTTTTTTCTTCACAGAAGATACTCAAAATTTCCCTCAGCCAGAAAAATAAATAAGATGCTTTTAAAGAAAAAAATGTGTCTTTCTTTTGTAAGAGATACAAACAATTAACCAAGGTTTCATGAAATTTCTTTTTAATTTGTTGACAAAGGGGTCAGTCGATGTGGAGACTCTTATACTCAAAACATTTTAGTTTTAATGTGTTCCAGCTTTTATCTGAATGTTTTCCAGTGAATAACCAGTTTACATATTTTAAAAAGAAAGCACTTCACCCTGAATTACTTCACCTTCATTCTCTTCACCTCATTCTCATGATTCATGTTCTCAAAAATTTGTAATCCCACATAAACCTCTTCAGCATTTACACATGGAGTTGAAAATCAATGTCACATGCCTTTAGTCAGTATCCGATTCTCTTACTAATGAATCGTCTTCATTTTCTTTGTTTTTCTTGTGTGTTTTCTTTGTTGTGTCTGTGTGTGTGTGTGTGTGTGTTTGTGTGTGTGTGTGTTTGTGCTTGTGTACCTGTATTTCTGTGTGTGTGTGAATGCACGTGTGTGTACATGCCTATTTTGTTTAGTTGTGCCCACAGTACTGGCCAGAAAATGGAGTCCACCGTCATGGACCCATCCAGGTGGAGTTCGTCTCTGCCGACTTGGAGGAGGACATCATCAGCAGAATATTTCGGATCTACAATGCAGCGCGGGTACGGTGATACGGGAGAGTTATGCTTCAAGCTGAAAGTTGTTTATTAACAGAAAAGAACAAAAACAACATTTATGTTGATCAGGCTTTCATGTAGTTTTTCTGCTCTGCTGCCCATTTTTTGCAACTTTTGTGACTTGTTTGTCCTCCTCATGGTGATCACAACAGGCAATTTATTCTGTGACTGTACACCTCACACATCCCACTCATACGCCGGCCTGTCCATTCAAGCTGTGCAGAGGCAGAGTCATTCTGTTCTTTGACTATGCCACTGCACTAGTGATTGGACCGAGGTGCAGTTGTCACAAGAATGTCTTTTTAGACAGCTTGAGAAATTTTCACACGTTGTTGAAAAGGTAGAAGCTAGAAGTTGAACTCCCTGACTGTTCCTTCAATGTTCCTACAACTCACTAAGTGATATCCAGGCATGTAAATAGTTTTAGGTTTATTAGTCCAGCTTTTGAGATATTGAAAAGTCTCTGAGATGGTTTTCTTTACCACAATACATTTGCAATAAATGATTTTTATTATAAACTCTAAAGGGTTCAAAAGATGAGTCTGAGGGGTCCCAAGATGATCTACAAGACAGAACTAAGAACATATTTGTCCCACACCAAATTGTATTTTTTTTAATTTTCTTTAATAATTCCTTTTTTGTGTTAAATCTTGCAGTCTTACCCTTTTAGGCACCCAAAAATAAATCTAATGAAACCATAAAGGTTAAAAAAACACACTTTTCTGTACTGCTCACAACCTGTAGACATGTTGAACCAGTGGCAAGTGGTCACATGTTGATATGCTTTGTATTAAGGGAATATGAGCATAACTAAGAGGATGGGAACCAGTGCTGTAGATCAATGGTCTCCAACCGTATTTGGCCACTAAAATAAAACAATCACCACTTTTGACCCTGAGTCACAAGTTAAGATCATGTGACTGTGATTGTTGAGCTGCTTAGTCAAAGAGTATTTTTTCCTTCTCGGATTGTTTTATTTGAATGAATTCATTCCAATATTTCACAACAAAATGGAAGAATTTTAAATAATTTCCTGTGTCTGAGGTGTATTTTGTTTCCCTTGGGGTGGGGAAGGGTCACAGATGGCCCCATTGTTTTAGATAATACACAGATTTGGCTGTAAACAATTTTTAATACATTCTAATGAGAAAACAATCTCTATTAAAGCTGATGACAGTGTGTTTATCATCCACCATAATGATGACATTGATTGTGGAAAGACAAGTTGTTCAACAAGTTTTGAACTTCATGTATTTATAATATGAGCACCATAAACCAAATGCCACAGGGATAAAATGTCAAAGACAAATATTTCACAGCTCGGGCAAATGTAACCAAAACTATGTGTAAGGTTTGACAGGAAGGGTCCTGACCCGTGGCAGCGTCACCTGCGGTCACCTGCGGTCACCTGCGTAAGCTCCTTACCCCCACAGTCTGCCCGCACTTGTCAATAATCACTCACATTATCGTGTTGGCCGGCAGAGGCACCAGCAGCATGTTACGTGGAATACAGCCTAATCACACATGATCACCGACAAGTGTTATTGATCAATATGTCTGAGTGTGATTCAGACCGTCTGCATCCCAGATCTTAACTATCCGTCTCCAGCAGTAACTGTGCTCATCTATCAAACGTCTATCTGCACATTCATCTCGTCGGCAGCTCTTCGTGCCCTCATCCATCTCCTGTCCTAGTTGTCCCTATCGGGGCTTAGCCCTGCATCTTTACAGTCTGCCTGCATCTTTACAAAGCAGCGATTAACTCCCCCCTCTGTGTGTTAACCTGGGATAACCGGTTTGTCCTTCCTCTCCAGCCTCAGGATGGCTACCGGATGGTGCAGCAGTTCCAGTTCCTGGGCTGGCCCATGTACAGAGACACGCCCATGTCCAAGCGCTCCTTCCTCAAGCTGATCCGACAGGTGGACAAGTGGCAGGAGGAGTACGACGGGGGCGAGGGACGCACTGTGGTCCACTGTCTGTAAGTTATCACAGCACTCAGTGCAGAGGGAAGTTCATGCATTGCTGGCATTAAAAATGAAACATCTCCACCTAGTGACTGAAGAGATTTACTGCATAAGAAAACTATGATCTTCTAAACCCTCTGTGAACTTTTTTATCCTTTCCATATTGAAGTGAACTTTATTTAACTCATCTTAGATTACATTTTTGATGCATTTCTGCTTTGTAACAAATCCAGGAACGGAGGCGGCCGCAGCGGGACTTTTTGTGCCATCAGCATCGTCTGTGAGATGCTTCAACACCAGCGCTCTGTGGATGTTTTCCACGCTGTCAAAACACTAAGGAACAATAAACCCAACATGGTGGACCTACTGGTGAGGACTGCAGAACTTTTTTGAAAGCCTCGAATTTTAGACTTAGTGTTACGAGTTTTGTCATCACAATGTACCAGTTTGTTTTAAAATGTAGTGCTTTAGCAAGTTATTGTGCTTGCATGAATTTAAGGAGGAGACAAATTAAAGTAAGAATGGCCAACTTTGAAACAGAAGGGGTCAAGATATCTTGACTTTCAGTCCCTAGTACTGCATATGTCAATATCGACAAAGCTGAATCTTACATTTCCCATAATGCAAACAACAGCTTCTTCATACTCCTCACCTTAGTTTGTAACTGAGGCTTTCTCTTAGGTCTTCCCTAGGGCACTTAAACTGACATGTGTAAAATCTCTAGATTGCCTTTTTGAAAAGTTAATCAATTCTTCCTTTTTTTCTTTTATTGCATTTCTTTAAAAGATAAAGACAGTTTGACAGGTACAGAAATAACCTTTCATTTTCAGAGCTTTACGAGCCTAACAAGTAAAACATCATGGCTTGAAATCCTTGTCTTTCTTTTGCTTTTGCAGTATGAATTTTTCAAGTAAATATTTACAGTCTGGAGGGATGCATGTGAGCAAAGGTGTTTGTGTACTGACATGTTGTCAGACGATTTGTCTAATGGACCAGTCAATGCAGCTGTATATCAGATTAGACAGACAAAACAAGCACAGGACAGTTAAAAACCAAGCAGAAAAAGGAGATGAAAAATAGAAAAAATAATAACAGCTATGGATCTAATAGTTTACCTTTTCATAAAGTGTGGCCTTGACTGTTGTACATATGAAACCCATTTTGACCATAAGTTAGTAAATCTATTCATTTGTATGCAAAATGAAAATGTAATTTTTTTTCCATATTATTATATTTGTTTGTTCGTTTGTTTGTTTTTGTGACTAAAAGATACTGGACTTTACATGTACCTGCATTGAAAGAGTCCCTTCAGATTATTTTATGTCTAAAAATTTATGTTTAAGTGGTGCATATTCCAAAATTAATGAGCGCTTAATAAGTATTCCACTGTAGGTAAATGGTAAACAACCTATCATGTCCCCTCCTTTCTGCGATTGCCTGCTTTTCACTTGGCCTTCTAATCTGCCCGTTCAGACGCTGAACAATTTAAGCTTCCTGATGTGGTCAGAGAACCGGACATAGTTGTGAAGAAGCATAACACGACCCTAACAGAGTGCAATCAGTCCCACAACCCAGAAGTCAGTTAGCATTTTTACACATCCGGTTCCCTCGTCTTAGTCTATGTGTTTTTGAATGAGTTTTCGGTAAAATTCCAAAATAAGGTCTGTGGTTATCACAGGCTAAAGGTATTTAAAGGTTTTGTTCTGCTACATAAAATGCGTCAGTATAAACCCAATTTTTGAACTTTTAGGGTTTTCTAGCATCATGTTTTTCGGGGATGTTAGACGTCTTCACGTGAAAAAGGAATAAAATACGTAGTATCTTTTAAAAAAGGTGTAAGACGAACAACTGACACAGCCATGATCACAAGCTAGATCAGGTCATGCTGAGAGGAGAGAGTTTTGTAGAAAAGGAAACCAGTGCGATGTTAACTTCCGGGTTGACCTACAAAAATACCTCATCCCGTTACCTCTCTGTTGGGGCCCTTCTGGGTTTTTTTTGACCCAGGGTCCCTCTAGCAGGTTGATCCAGCTGTTTACATCTCTTAAATGTCTGTCTGTCTCTTCTTCTCTCGTAGGACCAGTACAAGTTTTGCTATGAAGTGGCACTGGAGTACTTGAATTCTGGGTAACTCAGAGCTACTGAACACACCAGAGACTTAAAGTTTGGAACATTGCAGAAGACGACAGCTCACATGTGTGCATTGTGCTAAGTGTGTGTGAGGTACACACACATAACCATACATGCAGCTCCTTTGACCAGCTCTCTCCTCCTATTTCCTCTGATCTCCAGTTGATGTAGATTGGGAAAAGGTAGCAGAGATGTACAGTGTTAAATATCGCAGCCTGTTTCTCTCAGTACCGGCCAACAGAGGCAGTGGGAGCACAATGAGGGTTGTTTTTTTTTTGTTTTTGTTTTTGTTTTTGTTTTCTCCTCTGCAGTGAGTTGCCTCCTCTCTGGATCCCTCTCTCTCTCTCTGCCTCTATCTCTCTCAGCCGCCTGTAGTCTCGTGGTTGTTGCCTTGATCCTCATTGGACGACGAGCATTTAATACTCTCCAGTTTTCTGTGGAATGCGATACACTGTAAATAATGTAATGTGTTCATTTCAATTCTCTCAGTTTTTTTATTATCATTATTTTGCTCAGCTCATTATTAAAAGTCATTAAATGCAGGAGCTCAAAGCCTAAATGTTACTAAATGTCCTGTAAATTTATGACTTGACTTTTAGATGATTATCGCTTCATACTGTATGTTGGGGACAGCTGGCTCAGTCTACATCTGCTTTTCTTATGTCCTGTACAGGGATCCAAAGCTTTATTTGCACTTCCATTGAATTCTCGTTGTGCATATTGTACATATTTCTGTAGATTATTTATTGGCGGTATGTACTTTTTTTGTGACTCGCAGTAAGTGACAATCATAGGTTCTATAGGTTTGGTTTATTGACTGTACTGTGTGCTTTTTTTTTTGGTCATCTTGTGTGACAGATCAATTTCATTGTAAAGAAAAAAGATATTATATAAATGTATCTACAATATGAACGCTGGTTTATGCATTCTGCCTCTTTTTTGAGTGGAGCAGGAAAAGGTGACATTGGGGGGACACCTATTGGACAAATGAGGAATTACACCACCACCTCCATGTTTACAACTTTTAAAGGTGCAGATTGGTTTTCATGATTGTCTTCAGTTAAACTTTTTTGTTTTAGGATAAGAAGAATGGCTTCACTGCACTTTTGGATGTATTTGGTTTAAAGAAGATGTGTGGAATTATTTTAAATTATAATTTCTGACAGATTGAATAGTCAAAATACGGCAGCCTGATTGGACAGTACACCTTTAAACAGGTTAACGTCTCAATTTGTAGTTCAGTGATAAATGATGGATTGTGATACTGTAGACTTTTTATCCCACACCTTGAAACTTAACAAAATTTTACTCCGACAAAGCCTTCAGTCAATATCTGAGATCCTATTCTCTATGTGTATAAAATAATAAATACTTGAGATTCTATAGAGCCACTTTAAAGCTGCTGTATAAATGATGTGTAGCTGACAAATTATTGACATCTGTATTATTTCAAGTAGAATCATCGTGGCATTTAATGTGGTTTTCAATCATTCTTGTTTGTTTTTATCAAATGAACATCCTCCAATAAAAGCCTCAGATGACTCACCTACAGAGGGTGGACACAAAAACTTGAACATTTGTAATAATATAAAGTAATCCAGTGCAGCAGCACTTCAGTAACTGTTCTATGTCATGTTGTTGGAGGCTGTGGCTGTGGAGGAAGAGCTGGTCGGACGCTTTATCAGAGTGTCGTTGGTTCGATCCCTGGCTCCTCCGGTCTGCGTTTGTGTGTGTGTTCATGTGTTCCTGATGAGCAGGCTGGCATACAGAGTCCCCTGCCAATAGTGAGTGTGAGTGGGTGAATGCTGACTTGTCTTGTAAAACACTCTGAGAGGTTGAAAAACTTGAAAAGCACCATATAAATGCAGTTCATTTACTATATGTTAGAGAGGTGCTGATTGAGCTCTCTGGTACTTCTCTAAAGCTGCAGTAAGTGGTGGTTTTCTGGACTGCAGCTCCATGTTATATCATAAGTGTTTAAAAGTGTTGTAGCCTTGACAAAATATTCAGTTTGTTTCTTTTGACCAATCTACACACTCTTTTATATGAAACCTTTTCAAAAAAGAGTTTTACATGTTAAGTTTGCAACAACTTTGAGAGGCTGAAATCAAATACATGCAACTTTTTTATTACTTATTTATATTTGATTGTGCTGAACAAACCAAGGTAACACTAAGCTAAGGTTTTGCTCTTTATACTGACTGATCAGCCAAACCTGAGACTGATTTCTAAAAAAGCAGCAACATGCAGCTCCGCAACAAAATCTCAAAAGATTCACAGATGGTTGATTAAAAACTGGCTCCTTAAGTTCCCGTTGAATGTACGTGGTGTTAGACTGGCTGGTTTGAAGTGGATAAGTTAACACCTAATGGGCAGTGTGGTTTCATTAGAAATTGTATGGAAGTGTGCCATTCAATCAAAGGATGAGATTTATGTATAAATTGCAATTTTAATACTTGTGCTTGACTTTTTTTGTTGAACTGTTGATAACCACTATTCTGTATTGCATAAATGCCACTGAGAGGTCAGTAATTTCTTAATGTTAATGGTCAGACACTTGGAGAAATTTGTAAGAAACTGAAACAAAAATAGTATTAAATCTTTGCAATTACGTTGAACTTATTCTGTCTGTCACTGGCTCTCTAAAATCTCTTGTTTTAGGGTTAGAAGTTAATGTGATGGATGTACATCACCACAAACCTTTGACAATTTGCTTTAAAATGGTAGAATGATACAAGCATTTCATTTAAATGAACTGCAAAAACAGGATCTCACTCTTTGGGAGTGAAATGTAACTGGAACAAAGCTAATATAAAAATCCAATTCAAATCTGTCAGTTCTCAAGCTGCTTTGCGTCTGAATCATTTGTGTTTTTCCTCCCCCTAGTGGTGTCTTTGTGTACATGCTGCAAAAATAACTCAACAAGCAATTATTTTTGACATATAATTATTCATGTCAGTTACACTGATTTGTTTAACCTTTTTTTTAAAATGATTTTGTTGTACCTGTATCCAGAATAAGCCAAGGGTTTTACAAGTAACTCAGTGATCTTAAAGGCAAATATTTAATATAAAAGTTGTTGCCTGCACAGTTAGAAAGATTTGGAAGAACATTAACATGAGAGTTGATCATAAAGAAATCCACTGAAGGACAGATATGTAATTATCAACTGCAGCCATGCAGAATAAATTATGTTAACATAAACATTTTTAAGCAGAAATTCTTTAATAATTGATTTATAATTAATTTTGTTGCAAAGAATGAGTAAATTAGCTTTCACTGTTTTTATTTATATGCCAGTCCATAAAGACAGTTTACTCTTGATGCATTTGTGCAAGAAGAAATGCAATATTGCAGTTCTGAAAAGTGGTAATTCAGACAAAGTTGTGTGTCCCAGCATGACCTCTCCAGATCATTTCATCTCTTTTTACTGAATGAACAGTTGGCAAATTAATCCTGTGTGTTGACATCTCATACAATCTACACACGCGCATGTGTTGTCTTGATCAAATAAGGCAAAGATTTGTTCATGTAGGAAAAGATCAGCACTAAAAGGTGTTCAGTAGTTCATCTGAAGCATGTCAGGGGCAAATTACTGTCTGGTCATAAAAGAGACGCTTGAAACACAAACGGCAATAAAATAATTTTAGTTCTTTAAGCTTTGCATATTCACATTGTTTAATAGAGATAATAAACATTCACTGGAAACATTCGCTGGACATTTTATAGTTATGGTCCAGAGTTTAAAACCAGCAAACCTTTGGTAACACTCCTGCTTTTTTTTTTTTTTTTTTTTTTTAAGGGGGGGGGGGGGGGTGGGGGGTGTGTGTGGCTGTAA